>JAIPRK010000682.1:0-149392 GCA_025469195.1 Chaitophorus viminalis
TAATAATACAATTATTAGGTTTAGAATGTTTAGATACTTAATTGTATCGAATTCCACATTGTAATCGGTGTAATAAAGATAAGATAGGTTTACCTATCTCTTACAATATAAGATATATTTTATAATTGTATATGAAACAAAAATAATAATCGAAAAATATTGTAATAATACACTCATGTCACAAATTGACTTATGTTAGGTGGTAAAGTTGCCGCGGACCCCCGACATGAGTGTTGCGGACCCCCAGGGGGCCGCGGACCACAGGTTAAGAACCGCTGATGTAGAGTGTAAAAATAAATTTACTTCTCAGTATAAAAGTTCGCAAAAATAAGGATTATAGATTAATTTATTAGCATTTAAAGCTGCATTTTTTGGAATAGTGCACTAAAATTTGATACGAACGATATTTCAGCCATTACGAGCATTTAAATTATAAGTCAATAAATGTACACCCACCCATATGAGTAACAACTGCTCAATCAACACCCCTAATAGACCATAATTTGTTTTATTAGTAAATTGTGTTTGGCGCATCTAAAAACATATGCTTACATTTTATTCAATATTCCATAGATATATCATAATAACATTATGCATTACCAAAAATAATTTAATTAGAACATCATTAACTAAATATTCCATTACACAGTGGGCAGGTTTTATGTCCCCACAATCCACATGAACATGTTTGTATACGAATGGCGGATATAAGTACGAAGAAAATCAGAATTTTTATTGTTCTTGATATAAACTTATTTTCACTATATTATCTTAAAAACATTTAATTCAGTTGATACTCAAACATTTTCAAGACTTGAATGAAGTACTTTGATAAAAAAAAGCTATGGAATCTATGTAAGAGTGTAAGACATATAATATTTACGGAGTAAATGGAAAGTAGACGTAAGATAATTACAATTAGGTTGTTACATCCTATATTTATAAATAAATGAAATATTAGAACATCAAGAATAGGAAATAAAATATTATGTAGTATTGGTGAGTTTGTTCTCTAATGTGAACTGAAGAATAAGTAATATAATTGAATAATTCTACGTTAGTTCATTTATTGATGTTCATGATTTAAATGGGTGTAAACTTTTAAAATTTAAATTCAAAAAAATATGATATTTAGGCATGTATGGTTATCGGTGATAAGATAGATATTTCGTAGTTACTCAATGAATAATTTTATTTATTATTACATAGAAATTTGGTTGCTTGTAGAAAAGTTAAATTGAAAATAAAGTATAATATATTTTATTTGAAAACTTTTAGTTTTGTGAGTATTTTTATTTTTTGTATAAGTAAAAACATAGTAGTAAGATTCTAAGATAAATAATCTATAGTATAATTACTTACTTGTATTAAATACTAATAAATAAGTTTCCTCTTTTAATTATTTTACAGAATAATTAGATAACCTTTTAAAAATTAAAATTATTTTGTAAATACTATATTAAATGTTTTCTATATGATTTCATATTAATACATAACATATTATTGTTATTGAATACAATTAAGATCTATGTTTGGCAAATTAAAATGTTTCTATTTACAAATTGTTATAAATTAAGAAAGAAAACTTTAGAACTTAGTAAAATATATCATGACTTTTAAAAATACAATTGTGAATATTTTATGTTCAGACGTTCACATACATGTGTGATATATAATATCATTGACTAATATAAGAAGGCAGTGCGTAAATCACTTACATGTACTTTCATATTTTTTAGAACGTATAATGTATGGCAAAAATGTTTAATATTTAAACTGTTCAGTATTTACAAGTTTTACCAAATATAAATAAGACATCTTGAACGAAGAATCATGTATTTCTCAGGCGAATGAAACTATATTAGCTATAAATTTCGTGATACGGTATAGATTGCGTATAGTTGACAAATTTTAAATGAATACATATTATTTCAAATAAACACGGTATAGAGTCTATACAAAAGTAAACCGTTAATTATTTTCAAACAAATGTACCTATGATAAGTTGTAGCTAATATATCTTTTGTGTAAAATGTACCTATATAATAGCATATTATATGCATTCATATGAATACTTACCACCGACAACGTTCGGGCCAATAATACTGATGTTGTTGAGCATGTTCGGCCTGAACCCCGGCCTGAACGGTACCGACGACAGAATTGTGGTCGATTTTCTTGACGTTTGTAACAATTAAAAGGAAACAGCAGACGAGGGTAGAAATAAAAATAATAAACACTCGCGTTTCGCGTCTGTGGGCAGCGTCTGCACTGTCAACAAACCGTAATCGTATAAAACCACCTAACCGGCGCGGCGGTGGTGATGGCTTGCGCGCCGGGATAACACGCGAGGACGTCGAAATCTTCAGTCACGGCACACGTCCCCCGATCGCGGGGGCGTGACGTGGTTCGTCAAGGCCATCATGTAGACGCGCGAAAATCCCTCGGAACAACACCGCCGGGAAGGTTAGGAACGCGATGTCGAAAAAAACCAACGACGAGAAACTACGTTGGGGTTATATTATTGTATATTTTTTCCGCGAAACGCGCGTCTACATATTATTATCTCATAGGCACACAAAACGCGGTATGTGCACGCGATTTGTACATCCACAGTGTAATATCACGCCGGCCGATCGGTATTACGACAATATGATAGTGCTATAGTACCTCTATGTACGCAACGTATTTACCACGCACACACGCGTGACACTTTGACGGCCGATCTATATAGACAGACGGTTGCTGCCGCGTTCTATAATATTATGTACGTAAAAATACGTGTTATTATATTGAAACGGTAACGCGGAGCACCGGTGCACGTTTACGGACCGGCTGTGATATTATAATATTATTATTGCAGTAATATTGTACGCGATACGACGTATTGTTATGGTGTGCACCGACGGCGGCGTGCGTGTGCGACGTGTGGGCGCGGACGAACGTGTGTGCGCGGGCGCGCTCGCGTGCATCGTTTCCGGAAAACGCGTTTGAAGACGGCGGCGGCTGTTTTATTGTACCCGCGAAGGCTGGTCGTCATCGTCACAACAGCATCCGGCCGCCGTTCCGATTGGACCAACCACGGGTCGACGTGGGCGGGCGCTACGGACCCGAAAGCCCCCGTCACCGTCCTCACATCGTACCCCCAACCCCCTGTTTCCCGACGGAATGCGGTGCCGGCGGAGTGCGTATACCGGTAACCGCGCCGAGCGACCCGTGGCAACCGTATAGTGAACACAGGGCCAACACTCGAGTGGATATATATAAATATAAATATATATATATAATTATGCGCGAATTGAAAATGAATGAATCTTAAACGTTGTACGCGAAAAACATGACGAGAGAGAGATAGAGAGACACGCACAGAGAAACTTTATAATATTATACTGAATATTATAGTTACGGATAGACGGAAAGAGTAAAAAAAAAAAAAAACCAAATCGCAAAACGGGGGTGGACACGGAAAAAGAGTGATGGAGAGGGAGTGAGTGAGAGAGACAGAGTGATAGAGAGATGAATAGTGGTGGTAGGAGCGAGTGGGTGATGACTGATGGAAGAGATGAGAAGGAAAAGCGGCAGTCGCTCATGGTTTTTTTTTTCATTTCTACCGAAATTCCAGGTACCTACATATAAAATATATACATATAATACGTCATGCTACCTACCAACAGACAAGCTAATGAAATATTGATTAGAGTATAACGTCAAGTGCTGCACGTTTATATGAGGGTTGTTTTTATTTCTTTCGTTCTATCCGCACTTCTTCCTTTCCTTCTTATTTTATTTTTATCGTCGTTACGATGTATTTGTTTTTCTCGGTCGCAAGCGTATTACGTGCGTATGTGTGTGTGTGTGTGTGTGTGTGTGTGTGTGTGTGTGTGTGTGTGTATTGTGTGTGTGTGTGCGCGCGTGTGTGGTAACGAAATGATTAAATGAAGTATACAATATAGCTGCAGTAGCAATATGAATTTTTGGCCCACGGGTTCCCGATGAAAATTATATAGCATTTTCTCCCTGATTTCTTTCCGTGTATATTATTTTATTATATACACCCACTTCTGTTCCGACTTGAAAGAGCCAGTTTTACTTTGATGACAATTTATTTTCGGCCCAATATTGGAAAAGTGATGGAAACATAACTACTATCTTATATTCAACGACAGGCATATGAACTGTATAGTTAAATGCGTAAAATATTTTATTATACTACATGAAAAAAAGTTTAGGCTATAGAAATAAATTATGTAATTTTATGAGAACATTTATAACTATTATTATTTATTATTACCAATGTATGTCTTATGCTATATATAGCTGTATTTAATATTAAACAGGTACGATCTAATTTAATATATGTATCTAATGTATGATTATTTGGACTAATGTATAATGCAATTACGAAAATTAATCATATTACTGATTTGAAAGATTTTCTTATTTAAGTACCCATATTTTATTTAAAAAAAAACATGCCTCTCAAAATCGTGTTTTTGTTTTAGTTCATGCATTGGTGATCTGTTCGATTTATATTTTTATGGTATCATTAGATTATATATATATATTATAGTTAAAACCCGAAATTTGTGAAAACTAGAAAACTAGTTTTCATTCGTGATTCCGAGATTTTACAAATCGATTTCGTCAAAACTGATTTTCACTAAGTAGTTAAATCTAGAATTAACCAGGATTTCAATGTTAATGTCACGGTTAAAATCTGAAAAACGTCAAAATTAGTTTTAACTAGTTAAACTATAGAACTCACCAGGACCGTGATTATTGACACTAATTTTAAAATAAATTTTGTAACAAGTCAATTTGAAATATGTATTATTTTTATTACTTGTTTTGACAAGGCAAACTTTCGTGGCATATTCAGAGTTACATAAAATTTGTCTCACATGACTTGCAAGTGCACTTTATAAAACCTTGTCCTAATCGCGTTGAAGCTTTAGTTGCGTCTGCGCAAAAAGTGATGGTATTGCCTCAAACTTATTTGACTGTGATAAACATCTCTGTGCAACACTAAATTCAGATTTGAAATAATTTCAGATATTTGATCACTGGTTGACCGAAATTATCTTAATTTATTTTCAAACTTTAATAATGCAACTGTATGAAAATATACAAATAATAATTGAGGTGTGTAACAAATCGCTGCTTGTACAAAGAAAAAGCATAAATGTCACTATAAATATCACGATAGTTTGCATTGTCAAAACAAAAAATGATAATAATATTTATTTCAAATTAACTTTTGTTACAAAATCACTATTAACATTGAAGTCCTGGTTAATTGGTTAATTCTATAGTTTTAACTATTCACAATCAGTTTTAACAAATTTCAAGTTTTAACTGTAACATAAAAATATATAACACCATAATATCAAGACCATAACATACTTACCTATTTCATAATTTAACAAGAACTAATTATTTAATATAGATACCTAAACGTCCTAAACATTGATAATATTAATAAAGATGTAAGTGGTGTTATAGTGATGGCAACTAAGTAAATGTGAACATTGTAAAATAAGTATACAAAATTATTATACCTATATTATCTACCTACCCTACAATAATCTCTATAGCGGAACTAGCTGAAGCCTCGATGAAAAATGTATGTAGATTTTAAATCATATTTCAGTGCAATATAAGTAATTTAAATTACTTCTTCAATAGATATATTAAATATTTTTAATGAGGAACAAACTCTCTTAAATATAATTATAATTAAAATGGTTTAATTTGACCCAGTAACATTAGAAAGCATTGACCATCCACGTAGTGTCTTTTGATTAATTGTTCAAAGTATAGGTACCACAACTGAAATTTTAATTTTTAAAGTGTTAGAAATAATAACATATATAAATACACAATTACGTATGTCTTTTAAATAAATTCTCAAAGATAAAAATTAACTTTGTGTTTAATATGTCACTATAAAAGCGTTTTTGTAATGTGTGTGATGTAAACGTAGACAAAATGTTTATGAATGTGTGTCTGTGCGAATAATGATGTTGATGATGATGATGATGATGATGATGATGATGATGATGATGATGATGATTATGATGAAGACCGATGTTACAAGGATTCGCACTAAAAACGTATTCCCCTAGGGACCGATCAGATAATTATTCTACTTTATCTTACAGTTCTACCCTTAGTGGGTCGTCAAATAAATGTTTAAATAATAAGTGTCTTGAACAGACGTATGCCTGTATATATACTATATTATACTATTATTATATAGTATAAACATTATTCATATTTGTTTATATTTTCCATTACTATATATTATACATAAATGTATTATATGTAGATGCCTATAATATTATATTTTTGTACAATTAAAAAAGGTTATTATTGTAAATATTTAAAAACATTAAGTCACTGATTAAAGTAGATATAGAGGAGTCGATTAAAATATTCAATAACTATAAAACATCTTCCATAATCACGAAGAGAATGACTACATTGTAAAAATAATTGCATGATGTCGATTTGAAGTGGCCCTTTCATGAAAAAGTGAACATTTCATGAAATATTTTCGTACTTTAATCTTTTCTAGAAGAATTAATTACTTATATCTTATCTAATTTCCTTTTATCATTATATTATTTAAAAATATCTATATCTAATCAATTACCATTCGACTCAACTAACACAACATTATACTTTGTAAAATTGTATAATGTCTATACTTATAATAGAATCTTGTATGCTGACACATTTTAATATATTAAATTAAAAAAAAAATTACTTATAAGGTTTTTTTCTTATTGTAAATGTTATACTGAGAAATATATTGTAATTTTAATTTTATGAATTATTCTTAATCAATTTTACTAATTAAAATTAACAGCATATAGATTACTTTACTAAATAGTGGATACTGATGTATAATATATTAATATATAATACTATTTAATATTGAAACATATAGATATTGAGTTTAAATTAAAATCGTTACATAGAGTATATGTTCATAATGTCATAATTCTCCAAAATATTAAAAAAAAAACAGTTGGTCAGATTATTTAAATCAAAATGATAATGTAATTTTATACTCTTATAGATAATTTTGTAAGGGACTTAACTTGTATGAATAGAAGTAAAAACTATATACAAGAGTCAAGATGACTATAAAAGTGATTAGTAGTTAGTATAGCTTCAAAATCAAACAGCTATAAATACTTAATAAAAATACATTATATTAGACACATAAACCTACTAAATAATATTATTAGTGAGCCTCTGTAAAACAAGGGTATCCGACAAGAACCTCATCACTAGCTATGTATTTTAACGCTTATAAAAATAATTGTGATTACATAGTTATTAATATATAAACAATACTTTTTTACTATGTAAGTAAGAAATTCTGATGATTGAACTATTGGAGCAATCCTCCTGTTCAAAATCGTGTAATCAAACGGAAAAATATATGTCATAATAAAATAAATAATACATCATCATTTTATACGTCATTGTCCTGTTGCTACAATGAATTTCAAATTAAAATAATTCAGACATACTGTATTAATTGTATTTATAAATAATATATCATAACAATTTTAAATTATAATATCTAGTTAATAGTTTTGAGTTGAACACAAATGATTGATTTAAAAACCATTTAACTGTTCGATTGTTTTTAATTCTATATACATACCTAATGTATCATGAAATGTGGCTTAATAATTAATTCTAAAATTAATTTTATAGGTATAAATTTGTTTTTTATACCTACTTTACTTTTATAATTATAATTCATTGTTGTACCTATTATAATGTATTATTATACATACACTAAATGCTGATATTTTTTTTATATTTAACAAAATAAAATATATTAAAAAGTATTTATATAATAATTAATTGTGATCTACATTTTTTTCTACCATTCAATAAAAATTGTACGTAATGTATGTGTAACTGATCATGATCATGTGGATATAACAAATATATTTTATCTTTCGATATATCCATGAAAATTTGAATTATTATTAAAATAAATATTCTACTTGGCATAATATGACCATTATGTATATGATTATTTATATGCATTAATTATTTTAATTTTTAAGAACTTTTCATAAAAAATATTTTTAACATTTAAGTATAGTTATATTATTATCATTGTTATGTCAATTTTATTTGTTGTCCGCGACTGAATAGATCAATAAATCTCAGAATCATCGTACACCCCTTCTCCACACCCTCTTTTGTGTTCATTAATTAACGGAACGTCAAATCAAATTACACGCTATACCTGGAACAGCTGGAACACGTGCCCTGCCGACGGCACGTGACCTAAACGTTTATATATTACATGTATATATAATAAACCCTTCGCACTATTGCGTCTCACAACCCCCGTGGAAAATTCCTGAAACATTAAAATGACTTTTTTTGTTTGATGCTCAACGTCTCGTTTATTATTATTGCTACCATTCTGCAGGTATACGGGACACTTGACTTTCGAGTAGCGCACATACTCGGTCGACTCTTGGGAATGGAATTTTTAATAATAGCACAAAACAATATTAAAATAAGAAAAATAAAATAAAAAAAACCAATACAAAAAACAAGTTGGTATACAAAAATATAAAGAACATTTTGATAGTAAAATTGAACGATAAGACGAGAAAAATATGAAATTGTGTATTGTATAATAATGGGAATAGAGGATAGCATAATACGGTCATAGGGGTGTGCGGGCCATTTTGACAGGAAAAGCAATACTATTTTTTTTTGAAAAAAAAAAAATTAAAACCAATTGTTTCATAACATTTTTAAATTTAATTAAATAATATAATAATAAAACACTTAACATAATGTAATATAAAAAGTAAAAATATTAGTAAATATAAATTTAACAAAACAAAATTTCAATAAAATATAAACATTTAGTATAATTTAATTTAAACGAATATAAACATTGTTACTGGGTAGATACTTATTATGAAATATACCGTTTTAGATTTTGAATTTAAAAAAATCGAAAAAAACGATAAAAAAATTACAAAAAAAAAAACGGGAAATTTTACACAAAATCACGTTTTTACGAAATACATTTTATTTAAATGCTCTAACTCAAAAACGAAAAACCACAAAAACTTGAAATTTTCACCAAATCTTTATAATGGCGTTCTCTATACATGGTAAGGTTTTCAAAGTATTTTGACATATTTTGACTTATTCATAAACAATTTAAGTTTTCGATTTTTGTAAAAAAATTTTTTTTTAACAACTATAAAATTTAATTGGCTGACCGAAAACTCTTGAAAATTTACTTAATATATACAAGGTATATATTAAGTTAAAATAATCGTAACTAAAAATATCGAAGATCGTCTCATTCAAATTTTTTTATAAGCCCATAAAGCTCAAATTTGTATAAAATATATCAAAATCACGATAATTTGCAAGTAATTTGTTAGATAAAAATTCATAAAATTTATTCTATTCATACTTAAGGTTCAAAATTTTAACACTAGGTTATCCATAAGCTACTCTTTAAAAATCTTTAAAAAAATTTCTACCGGACCAAAAGGAAAAAATTTTATAACCGATTGAAATTTAAATTTTTACGAAATTGCATAAAATAGCGATTTACTGTCAAACGATTTTAAATATTTGTTATAATTCAAAAAGTATATGTCGCAGAAACTTGAAATTTTTACTAGTTTTTAAGATAGGCATTTCCTCTGTCATAATTTTTTCAAAATATTATGTTGATTTTTAAGCTACTTATAGGCATTTAAAATATTCGATTTTTTTACATTTTTTTTTTTTATAATCGGTGATAAAAAAAATTGACTAATACAAAATACTTGAAAATTTAATAGAAAATTCCACACAAGTAGTTTTTATTGTCATTGAAAAATCATCGAAATCCATAGGCACGATTTTTTTTTTTATAAGCGTTTGAACAGCGAATATTGATATAAATTAACATGTAAAATATAATATAATATATAAAATTCTAGACTGACAAATCATATCGATTTTTGAAATTTGCTCTAACTCAAAAATGAAAAACCGTAACAACTTGAAATATTCACCAAATCTTTATATTGGCATTCTCTATACATACTTAAGTTTTCAAAGTATTTTGACATATTTTGACTTATTTATAGACAATTTAAATTTTCAATTTTTGTAAGTTTTTTTTTTAAATATCTATAAAATTTATTTGGCCGTGCGAAAACTCTTGAAAATGTATTAAAGGATTAATTATAAGTTATACTAATTGTAACTAAAAAATATCGGAGATGGTTTCACTCAAATTTTTTTATAAGCTCATAAAGTTCAAATTTGTATTAAATATGTTAAAATCGCGATAATTTGCAAGTTATTTTGTAGTTGAAAATTCATAAAAATTTTCTGTTTATACTTAAGGTTCAAAATTTTAACACTAGGTTGTCCATAAGCTAATCTTCAAAAATATATAAAAAAATTTCTACCGGACTTAAAAGAAAAAATTTTAAGACTGTTTTAAATTTAAATTTTTACGAAATTGCATTATAATTCAATTTAAATATAAAATACTATATTATTATATACACATTTTAGACAAACATATTAACTCCGTTCAGAATCGTTATTTGTATACAATGATATCTATCATTGCATTCAAATTTAACAAATTCATTGTATTAACCTATCCTATAAACGAGGTGCACTCCACCCCCAACTGTACAGCAAAGCGAGGCCCATCCGTTTTTATTATCTTATTTTTACATCTTCATCAAGTAATTTTACCGAAATTTGGTACAATTCATGGAAAATTAACGTATTTGAATAATATTAAAAATAAATATTTTTATATTATAATGACAAAATTATTTTTTAATTTTTTATTAAATTAATTGTTTATACAGCAAAGAGTTTTTAAAAGTTGTACAAAATAACTTTGTTTATCATAATTTTATTAATTTTAACGTAAAAAAATATACATAAAATAAATACATATTATATGTATACCTCTATAATAGTTAACATCATTTTATTTATAAATGATGAAGCATTATTATATTAACATTAATCTGGAATTACTATTTGTATTCCGTATTATATCAGTAGGTAATATTTTCGTAGCAACTTTATATCATGAAATATGTTTACATTTTATTACAAATTATATACATATATATTTAATAATATTTTATTAGTACTTTAAGAGTTAAAAGTAGGTATTAATCATAAAACAATTTTATTTTTATAAATTATTCTGTGTGTCTTTCTACAATATTTACATATTGTGTAATTTTTTAATTATTTTTTTTTATATTAATACATAACCAATTTCGATTATTTAGATTGGAACTTATTTCCGTTGCTTGAAAATACTATATCTACCTATTAATGAATATAAACAAAAAGAATGAATTTAATTTTTAATTATATGATAAGCTAAATTTAAAATATTATTCACATTTTTTTGAAAAACAACATTTAAATGGCTAACAACTGTACAAAATATCTTGAAATTGGTATTATAATGGTTGCTTTGATTTAGGTGTTATAAAACTTAAGACGTTGATGAATGAAGTTAATGAATCACACTTCATTAATATCGTGCAATGTTTTTAAAAGCAGGAAACACTATTGTTACGTTAGGTTTTATTACTAATACTACCTTCCTTTCAACGAAATGCAAAACAAGTCCGGTTTTGTAAAAGGGTGGTTTCACTTTTGCTAGATCATTACCGGTTAAGGGCGAGTACCCTTTGAAATAATGAAACGTTAAAACTGTGCAAATAGAAAAAAACACAATAGTGTAAAAAACAGAATAACAACGATGATGGGCTTTAAACGTTTAGAAGGCACACGGAAATGACTAATCAATTTGCAAACTAGTATTGCATTATATTTTTAACTCAAAAATAAGTAACACCCTCTGCAGTGTTATTTATTTTATTTGTGCATACGAACAATACATTTAATTGATATTTCATGTTAGTCAACACTCACCAATCGCCATATTATATTATAAATACAAAGGTAGTTCCGTTCGCTTTTAATTTGTTTTTTTTTTAGTAGTTATATTAACTACCTAAGTAGTTTACATGTATTGATATAATTAATGATAAGTTATTAATTATCTGTTATATTTATTCAAATAATTGTACCTGATGAATCATATTTAAAGTTACAAGTTTAAAATCCGCAGCTTTACAATAAAATATTGAATATATTTTCATTGATTATGATTAGTGTTTAATATAATAGTATTTATAATCAATTGATATATTATTAATATAAATTATATATATTATATATTGAATGTATTCAATAAACTACATTTAATCAATGTATTTTCAAAAGAATAGTAGATAGGTACTAAATATTATTAACAGAAAAAAACTTATATATTAAATTATATTGTAATACTTAAGTAGTATTTTCATTTACAACTTTAAACAAACAGTTAACTAATTTGTTTTTGCTTTTGGTGCACTCATTTTGTGCTATTCCATGCTGTCAATAATGTTAAATGACGGTTGTACTATGTACGTAATATAGCTATATTACAATGGCCAACGACATCAAAACCAATCACGTCCACGTGCCAGTATAAATTGTTAACTATGAACACGTGTCCTACTACATATTTTCAATTTTGTTAACAAAATATGCAGTAAAATACTGCTCATTATTGTCAATTTCATATATATGTTGCCCTTTCATCAATTATGGATCGTATTTGTTCAGCTGATAATTCAATATGAAGTCAATATTACAAAACTATAGTTAAATAATACACCATTCTGGAACTGAGTTTTCCCTGATTGATGGATATTTTAGAGGTTGTGAGTGAAAGAATTATTGAATTTATCGTATAACTCGTAATACTTCATGGCTTTTATCTTTGAAACTGTTTTAATAATAAGATCATATTGTAAAGTGAATAGGTAATATTGGTGAAGTACTAAGATCCGTGAGTAGTTTGACCAAAAGAAATACCGGAATTATTTTAATTTGGAATTTTTTTGCACAGCTTCAGTTGAATGCTATTACTGTCAATGTAACCTTTATTTTCAAACTATCTACGCTGACTTGAAAATTGGTCAAAAAAAAGTCAAAATACTTCAATAACTTAATCATGTATAGAAATCTACGTATACGTATTTTATGGTACAGTGGTGTGATGAACATTTATGAACAATAATTTTTACCTTTCTCACTTGTTTTGTAAATATACAATGAAATATTCTAAGTTTACATATTTTATGGTTTTATGCTCAAAAGAAATTAATAGGTATTTGTTATTTATTTTATATTTTTTAATAGCTGTTAGAAATTTCAACGACGTATTAAAAATCTCTTCATCACGTTACTATCCGGTACTTACACTTTCTAAGATGTACGTACATAGGGAACCTTATTAAAAAGTACAAAGTACTAACCTTGGTTATAAAGATATAACTGCGGCTGTGTATGTATGTGTTGGTCGTGCCTGGTTCGCTTCAATCTGAATCGGCTTCTCGATTACCGCCGTTCACTATCAATTTAGTAGTAAATTAATTCGAACACTATTTTACTATTCAAGTATGATATAACCGGGCATATAAGAATTTAATATATATATATATATATATCTTTATTATAATTTATAAGCAACATTTGTAAGAAGTTCTTACTAAGAACTAAGAAATAAGAGTTCTATTTGATAGAAATGAAATATTTCATCAGCATCAATAGAATAAGACGAGTAACATTGAATATAAAATATTTCTTTCAACGGTGAGCTCATATAGAGTGGCCGGCGCTCTATTAGGGCAAAGGATCGAATCCATGATATAGTCTATGTTAATAATATCAAAGACGCATAAAATGTGATTTGGAACAAACAATAATAGCAAATCAAGGATCCATCGTGACATGATTTAAAATTACGCATCTGACGCACGGTGATCCAAAACATTTTCTACACGACAAAAAACTCATTTTTTTAAAGTTCCGTTATAATATATATATTTTTTAATTATTTTATTATATCTATAGATACATTACAGGGGTAATTGTACAACACTTTAGTTGTAGTAGCGACTAGAAACATTTTAAAATTTTCGAAATATTTTAATAAAATTTGTGCTGTTTTAGGCCCTTGCATTTATCGATTAAAAATTAAACCTATCCTATAAAGAAATTTGGTTCTTTTTTATAACCATATAAAAGCTATATTCGTGAACGATTAATCAGTGAGTAAAGTAATTATAATTTATGACTCAATAATGATAACTATAGGGCTTGGAATTAAATAACTTAAAGACCATCGATAAACAATTCAAGAAATTGCCAGCAATTTTCTTTAAGAATGAAATTTTCTGCTCTTAAAAAATTACTTTTGCGAATTCAACTTAACATCAAGAAAAAAAACTGGATGGGCCTCGCTCTGCTGTACAGTAGGGGGAATAGGTCATTATAATGAATTTGTTAAATCTGAATGCAATGCTAATTATAATTGTATACGAAAATCAATCCTGAACAGAGATAATTTGTTAGTCTACAATAGTTATATCTTATATATAATATATTATGTTATATTAAAATTGTTATATTATGTCAATATTTGCTTTCAAAACAGTTATAAAAATAATTGTGTCAATGTATTTCAGCAATATTTTAAGGATAGTGAGAAAAACTTCTGTGGAATCTTCTATTAAATTTTCAAGTATCTTTTCCTTTCCCAGTCAAATTTTTTTATCAACAATTATAAAAAAATGTAAAAAATGGAATACTTCAAATGCCTATGTTGATTAAAAGTCAGTAACATATTTTGAAAACAAATTACTAAAAGAAAATGCCAATCTAAACAACTGGTAAAAGTTTCAGGTTTCTACGGATCATAGCGGTCATGGGTTTCAAGTTCAAGACTAAAGTTTATAAGTACTGTACATCACCCAACCAAGGAGTTTCAAACAATTTTATTTGTACATACCTAATGATATTTTATTTTAATTTTGTTTACAGAATAATAATATATAAACTTAAGTCTTATGATATTATCTTATATCTTCTTTTGATCATTTCAAAACACTATTATGGTATTAAAATATAACATATTATTACATGTATTTTTACGTAATCTGAAAAAATAATTAAAAACCATTGGGTTAATGAACACAAAATTTTGAACTGTAAACATTATACAATTTTATAGGATTATATTTTAATCATTTAATCATTTAAAATGTTTACAGTTATACAATTGGTGTATTTAATCAGTAATATTTCAAATAATATTAATTAAACTTCTACAATTATTATTTTAGAGTAAAATACAACACTAAAATATATACATTTATTTTATTTATTTTTTTAAAAAAATACACAAATTAATCCAAATATAAACAAAATTTTTTTGTACAGTTTATTATTCATCTATTCTTTAATAGAAAAATTGGTCAACTTTTATTGTTCAAATATAAAAACATCTTTAAAGTAAATAGTAGAAATGTATGTATATTTAATTAAAAAAGTATTGAATTTGTTTATTTTTAATTAATTATTGAGGTACAGTTGTCATATTATTATTTTGAGGTGTTGCACTATCATTATGGCCATTTGAGATCGGAACAACAGGATCAGCACTTGATTGATTCATAGCTTCAACTTCTGCTAAACTTAGTTGCGTGATAAACCTTAGTTTTTTTTGTAAAGGTAATCTTAGACGACACACAATTCCTTCCACTTCAGCCTTCATTAAATTTCCTACATACATATACTTTATGTGATACCTAAATATATTTATTAAGGAAATATACATTTTAAACATATAAAAAACTATTTCCCCTAGCAATAATTTTAAAAAGGATACAATAGATCGCAGATAGGGTCCATGTAACGTAGAGTCTGAACATTCTTGTCCATTCTTTCTAATGCATTAAATAGTTCGACAACAATATCCAATATGGATGGTGATGGTTTGTCAAGATTATATCGTGATAAAAATGGTGCAACCAGGTGACATAAAAATATAAATTGTTCTTCACTATAAATAGATGGCCCAAGTTTTTCTTTTGCAAACCTATACAAATATTAGATGTTAACATTGAAGGAAATTGAATTTTGAACTGTTACAAAATTGATAGGTGACTTACACTGGTATAGAAGCAATGTGTCCCACCCCAGCATGATGCCATGTAGCATGAGCTAAGGCTAACATGTATATAAACCGGTTATCCAACATGCACCCATGAGCAAGATCGAAATTAAACAGTTGGAAAGGAGTGTGGGCATACTGCCAATTGGTCAAACCAGGACTCTGCATCATTTGCAAAATACGATCTTGTAAAGTCATCCAGAATGGTTCTGGTAATGCGGACATTATAAGACCAATACTATTTATCCAACAATGTATTTCATGGGACGGTATCTCTGTATACCTATTTAAATAAAAAAACATTAGCTAGTTGTTTATGATTTTTTTTTTATTATATACTACTAGTACAGTGAAACCTCTTTCAAGGAACACATTAAAAGTAGATACTTTAAAATTAACGAAACAATCTCCTGATTAGAGGAGAGGATATTGTAAAAAGTACCTTTGCATCACAACGTCAAGTATTGAATTGGCCACTGAAGCTGGAGATAGTGGTAAAGCCATAAGTTCTGCACAGGTCATGTAAAGAGCATACACTGCCGGGTTGGGAAATTCATTAAATCTCCAATCTATATTTGGAAACTTGATATTTCCATTCATGGCTTTAAAAAAAGGTCAAGGAAAATTGACATTTGTTTGTTTAAATAATATCTAATATAATGATTATAATAATCTAATAACATTGAAAAAACTTTTCATGCCATTATCAAAAAATAAATAAAAAGCTTGAGTAAATCTATCATTCTTCTTTATGATATTTCACTGCATTGATACAATACTTGATGCTTTTATATTTTATCATCTAATGAAAATTATATGTAAAATTAACACACTAAAGGATACTGTCTGTAATTCTTTTGACCAGCATTACATAGTATTCAAGTTCAGGCACCCAAATAGGAGCCGCAGGAGTAATTGAGACATCTGTGCTGGTACCCATTGTGGTATTATTTGTAGAAGATGGAGTCTGTATATTGTATTTTTGATAAGAATCAGACAATGTCCAACAGCCACGTGTTTCACACAGGGATCCAAGAACTGCATATACTAATTTCCGTTTTAATGATGGCCGATCACGTAACTTAGATTCATAATAATGCAATGTATTGTATAAATATGTAACTGGACGATCTATAAAATAATTAGTAAATTCAATTTTATTATTGTACATTAAAAATATATATACATATATAATAATACTATAATAATTATAGTCGTTAATTCTTTATAGATATTATATAGATAAAAAATAATGATGTGAATTTATAGTATACCGTGAAACTTATACAAGCATCCTAAATGATCCAATAGAGTTTCCAATGATTTAGTTACTGGTGGTAATTCAAGGTATCTATGGATTACTATGTCAAAAACCTATAAAAAACAGAATATTAATAATACTCTTGATAATTTATATAATATAAAGTAAACTCTTTATTTAAAAGTTTCTTTAAATTACCGGTAAAAATCTAAGGCAAACGTTTCCAAAATATACAGGCAAAGGTTGATAAGATGCAGGATCCAAAATTCCTTCTGGAGCAAATTTTTCAGGGTATTTTCTATGAAATGCTAAATGTTTTTCATGCCTAGTCAATAATAATCATAATAATTTAATATTATAATACAAAAATGTACAGCCCAAAGTAATCTATTTAAGTGGCTAGCTTATTATAAATTGATTAATATTATTAAATTTGAGATGACTATATACAAAAAGGGATTAAAATGTTACATTTTATTGACCTTAAAAAACATTTTTTTAGTAAAACCAATATATTTTTCTGTCTTAGTCAATGTAAAAATGAATACAGACTGCTATTAAAGAAAATATTGGTCACATTACATAATTATCAAAACCAAACATTCTTATTAAACTAGTCTTGTAAGTTATAAGTATTTGCAATTTAAAAAATATAATCTCAATGGATTACTCCGTATGTATAATGTTCAGTTTGATTAGAATTTCATTACCAATTAGATTGTTTCCAATGTTCAGGGGAGTTTTCTTTGACAAATTCACACACTCGAGCTCTGAACTCAGCACCTTTGAATAACAGTAGTTGTATTATAAAAAAACACACTTGGGCTTCACTACCCTCTTGAGTACGAAGTGCCTGTAATTAATAAGTTTTTTATTTCAAACATTTTTGTAATGATTTCAAACCATTAGTTATAAAACATACTAAACACAGGACAAGTCGATCAATTGTCACAATATTATACTTCCAAATCATACTATTTATAGCATCAACGCATTTGTTTACATGTTGGCCTTCTTCTGAAACAGCAAATTTGAACACCAAATAATCGCAAAACTTGCGAAGGTGTGCTGACAAAGCTCGAGCACCAATTCGCTCTAATATTCTAAAAAAAGTTGATATATTATATATACATACAGTGGGTGATATAATACATTTTTATGAACCTTTGTTAAGAAAGTTCAATAAAGAAAAATTAATTTCATAAGAATTATAAATTTTATTTTACTAAAATGTATTCCAATTTAAAAGCTAATAAGGATGAAAGCAATATTTTTTACTTGTGGTATAAGTGAATGATTATTTTTACTATAAATAATAATAACAAACTAATTTCTATAGAATAGATAAAACCAAAATTCTTTATGATGAAAATAATTAAGATTATTAGGATTTTAAAAATACTTGTACGAGTAATTTAAGAAATTAAGGCACTATAATTTATTAAGAATTTATAAAACCTGATTGTACCCATGAATAATAGTAGCACCTGATCAATGAGATCTATTACCACTACTGCTAAAGATTGTGTGTTAATTTCAGTATAGCATAGATTATATAATCATATATAATCAATGAATATCTAAATACTATTTATTATTGTATTTATGGTAAATGGTATAGCTTATCAAGAGAGGTTTTCATTTTTGCATATGGTTTACTAACTTGTAAGCAATTGGATTTATTCTATCAGTTTCAATTATCATTTTCCACAAAAGACACAAGAATAACGGATGAGCTGTAGGTACAGAAAAATGAGCAATTATGTCATTCTCATTTGTCATTGATGCCCAGTTTCTATATTCTTCTTCTACTGCTTTCTGAAAATA
The DNA here is from genome assembly GCA_025469195.1 of Chaitophorus viminalis. Taxonomy (NCBI): domain Eukaryota; kingdom Metazoa; phylum Arthropoda; class Insecta; order Hemiptera; family Aphididae; genus Chaitophorus; species Chaitophorus viminalis. Next base: position 19,212 of record JAIPRK010000682.1, read on the forward strand.
ATTATATTAATATAATCATTTAATACCAAAATAATTCAAATTACATACTTTTAATTGTTGTTTATTTTCTTTGGTAATGGGATTGTGAACAAAAAAATCAGCAAGTGCAGGAGGAAAACATTGCAATGTATGCAAAGCCCAAGTATGTGGTGTATTAGCCATAATTGTAGTCAATAGTTCTTTGCACCAAGATCCTTCTTGGGTGGCTGATGTGCCTGTAATATGCATGGACCGAGCTAATGTTAAAACAAGAGCCCGGTTGAGTTCTTCACATTCTGCTGATACCAAAGTTTTGGGTTCACTCAAAAATCGAGATAATTGTGGCTGCACTTCATTGCTCCCAAGGCCAGTAATTAGTCTTAATGCAGTACTTTCCACACTAAATATTTTAATGTATTAGAATATTTATTTAATAATTGATATATTTTTTACCATAAATGAAGTTGAGTCTGATTTGTTTGAGGTACTGCAGCTAAACTATGTAAATGTGAAAGAAGCTGAACTCTGTAGTGTGGCTGAATGTGATGCATTCTATAACTGAACATTTCTAAGAGGGTGTAAAGAATTCCCCAGGCATGGAATTTGAAAACAGTTGGTAATACTTGACCTGCAACAAAAATTTAATATTATTTAGAAACACTATATTGAGAATAGACCATTAAATGCATTTACAAGAACAAATTGTTATTTATCACTACAATAATATAATATTTGCAATGTATAATGAATATTTACTTATAAATCCTTTGATTCCCAATGATTCAATTTCTGTGTAAACTAAAAGTCTACTGTATGTTTCTGCAAGAGCAGGAGCAAGTGCCAAATTTGATTTAGATTGAGCCAATTTCAGTACATGAGTTACTATGCTATGTATCAAGCTCATTTTCGCGTGAATTGTCAATGAATCTAAAACAGCCATACTTAGCGGTGTAGTAGGACCCATGGCGTTTGAAGAGGAAGCATTCCCACTAATTGGACTTGTTGTACCCCCAGAACCTGGCACTGAGGCTACTGGAGATGTTCCTCCAACTGCAGGTGTTATCACAGGTGACTGGGTGGATTGTTGTGGATTAGATGTTACACCTGATATTCCTCGATTACTACTACTTCCTAGCACAGCTTCTACAAGGGCTGCCATTGGACGAGATAAACATTCATTATTTGTAGAGAATGCATTACACAATAATGGTACACGGTAATCTGAACCCATGCATAAAGCACCATTTGAAGGCTGTACTAGCATCTGCAAATAACTGAACAAATATTTGATAATATAATTACACATTAGTAATATAGTTTATAGGGTCATCTTACTCGTGATGGGCTTTTAAAGCTAATGGTATAGGTCTGTGAAACTTAATGTTATCCACAAGAGCTTTACGTAATAAATGAATCCAAATGCAAGTAATGGCCATTTGATGAGTGCAAAGTGCAACACTGGTGTCAGGTACAGGTAATGGTTCTTTTTCAGGATATAATAAGTCATACAATTTCAATACTGGTAATATATTTTCAAGCTAAAATATACAAAATAATTTATCAATATTTTATTATTATGTAGCAGATATATAAATAAATTTATCAAAAAATTATGTTTTAAAACTATTTGCCATCTTGAGTATATTCTTAAAATGAAGTAGGTATTTAAAACTTACTGAATTACGTTGAATACTTCCTGATATGTATTGCAAAAGTACCCACATTAAGCGATCTCTTGATCTATGTAAATCTTTTTTCAGCAACTACAAAAATAATTAAAAACATAGGTTAAAAATAAATACACAAAGTAAATGTTCAAATAGAATTATACTTTTTCATGGAGAGCATTGACAATGTTAGGGAATACAGCAAATTGAAATAGAATAAAATAAATTAATTGACTTGATATGTGTAACCAAAGCCAGTGGTTTTCTTCTGGGTCTGCACCTTCTGACATTTCTTTATCACATTTTTCCATTGACCTAATAATTAGCTCTACTAACTGTTCTTCTAACACAATACATCTTTGCTTATTCTGAAAAAGAATACGATTTGTTAATATTTAAAAATCTTATAAAATATTCAAATGGTATAAATTGATAAATAGTTTTTCAATATATTAATAGGATACCACATAATTTTAATTAAAAAAAATTAAATAATATGAAAGATTTTCATACCATCATGGTAAATAAAAGAACCTAAATGTGAAAATTGTAATTAGTTGAGTACTATATTACTATAATAATATAAGGTTTAATAAACTAAATCCAAATCATAAATGAAATCTTCTAAAAATTACACTAGACAAGCAATTATGTTTAAAAAAATACTTACCATTTTTTGTAGGCCAAGCATTGAGCACACCATATCTCTAGAATAGGGCTGTTCTAAGACATATCTTAATAATTTAGTCTGAGGTTGCAGTATTTGTTTAGGGTATGGTATGTTCCCTTTTAATGTAAATTTTAATGTACATGGATCTAATTTCCATGGAGTGATTAAGTGGTCACCATAACCAGAATGTTCAACTACCGGTAGCATTGAAGAATGACCAATCATTGATGTCATTTGCGCAGCCCTTCGAAAACTCTCCACAAAATTTGATACCAAACAACCAAGTTTCTTTAAGTAAAAATCAGAAATTTAGTATTACATATACATACATACATGCCAAAAATAATATAACAATTTACCCAATGTGGCCATCCTTTATTTTCGGTGTATACTCTGAGAATTTCATTAATTACAAAATAACCAGGAAGAAGACAAGACTCTCTATCAAATATGTAACGGATGACTTCTTCAAGTGCAAGAAACTGGGGTAATATAGAAGCAGGCAATGCTTTTGGCATTGCAACCACTTTCTCCAAACATCCCTAAATATAATAAATATATAGGTGTATTGAAAAAAAATAAAATTTTTGGATTATATATCTAGTTTTTTTTTTACCTTCATTATTTCTCTCACTCCTTTATAGTCAACTGTTGATAATATGCTTTTAATTATATGAAAACATTCAATCCAGAACACAGAATTTGTATGTACAAGATATTCAGAATTAATTATACATTCACACATCAACCTATAAATAAGAAGAGCACATACCAGTTATTTTAAATATTATAATACAGAAATAACTAAACATAATATAATTATACCAAAGATATTTTATAAATAAAATCAAGACAGATTTATGTTATTGTTGATTTTACATAAATTTCAGTATATTATACTACTGAAGGCTTGATTTTAAAAAAATTTTTGTACAGACAATATGGACATATGATTATTTTAATTAAATACATAACAAAAATTATTGAATTTAAATGAATTTGATTTTTATTTACCTTGAAGAGACCCCATGTTTTTGAACAAGTTTTTCAAGCATATTAAGAAAAACTTTTTGCCGAACACTAACAGTTTGGGTAGAAGCAACTTTTAATATTACTTTTATACTTGCACTTAATTGTTCATCGTTCAGTGTAGTTACTATATTGGTAAGCATTACAAACAATTTTTCAATTTGTTCACAATTCTTTAGAGAATCTTTTTCAATATAGCCATTAAATGCTTCAACTAATTCATCAACTTTCTGAAATTGTTAACAAATATTTTAAGTATACACAAATATATAAGAGTACCTAGTAAAAATGCGTAGTAAAAAATTGTATCTAGTACTATAATAATATCTATTTGGCCAATACAAAACATTTTTCATACTTAGAGACAATAAAACATTGTACTATTCAATAGTAAATAATAAAAAGGGTAAAAATTCTACAAGAGCTAGAAAAATTGTTTACCGCTATTTCGCTGAGTATTTGATTTAGGCCGTTTTCGGCCGTCGTGTTGTTAGTAGACATAATGATTGTTTTGCCGGTTTTCCGGTTACAGACCACAAATTGTTGTTATGGCATTACGGATATTCACGTGATTTCAGACAATCGCAGGAACAACGAACGAGCACACTAATTCCAAACAATCGGTGGCGATGTGCAATTCACAGTTAATCAATATTTTTACAATAATTTAAGAATGTCACGCAAGCCGCCAGTACTTCTGTTGAATGTTGATTACTGACCGCTGTATTTGTATCTTGTATGGCGTATCAGTTCACGCATCACACTGGTTACTGGCACGATTAAAGATATACCTTTATATATCGTATATCTTTAATCGTGGTTACTGGTAAAACAGTTGTAAACAAACAACAAACAACTTTAGTGCTTTGAGTATATCTTAATCACTGTCTTTAATCGTGGCTTTGAGGCGTTGAGAGAAGATAATAATTCTTCGTTATCCTATTAGTTTTGTCGGTTTCTGTTTAAAGAGATAAGGAACCCGGACGGCCGCCTATTTTTGAAAAACGTCAAGAAGTCACATGATTTTAGTGAATTTAGAAGGTATAATCACGGCTAATCGCTAATATATCTGATATTTTGAGATTGTCCCGTATCTCGTTCATAAATTAAATAAATATTAAATATTGTATTCAACGTAATTAGGTGTAGGTTACATCTACTATCCTAGATGCACAAGTATTTAATTTTAACATTTTACTTAGGGAAACAATATTTTATGAATTTATAAAATCTAATTAAATTGGGAAATTGCTAATCTAGTAATTAAATTTTCAATATATTGTTATTTTAGATTATTTGAAGTTGTTCGTGTAGTTCGCTTTCCAATGTAAAAAAAAAGAATTACAAGCAAATGTACAAAATTGCACCTGCTCCACTATTATTACTATATTAATTAATTAAACTAAAATACTAAATTAATTACTGCAAAACAAACCCGTTAATATATTTTTAGATTACTCAAAGCTTTCCTAGTCAAAATTAGAACAAATTAACGTAATTGAAAAGTATACAGCATGACTTTTACAAACTCGCAGTAGGAGTCGTTTGAGGGCTAAGATACATAATTATTTAATTCTTAAATGTATACGCATGTTTGCAATAATTTGCTATTAATTCATACATTAATAAATCAATTAATATTTGTTAAACTATTCTCTGTTTTATTTTCTTGTGAAAATAAGGTTTTATTGTATTACAGTAATTATACTAATCAATCTTTTTAACGGAATATCATTTATTATTTATCATATTATATAATTATTATAATATTATATATCAGTTTATTGTTTATTAGTTATTACCATATAAATTTGTATGTTTTAAATATTGCAATGTGCATATCAAACGGCGCTGTGTGCAGGCAATTTTAAATAGAAACTGATTCTTTAAATACATATCTTATAATTTATAACAGTTATAACAATGTTAAAATAATATTAGTTATTATGGTTATTAAATACATTTTATATTTTTATCTAGTTTCTTAGTATCTTATTTTACACAATTTCGCAAACATTTTAATCTTAGGCTTTCACAAAAATTTTTTCTAAAAGTGTATTAGATTTTTTTTTTATATATTTGAAGAAAATCTTACAGATAACCTTGGCTTTAAATTTTTTTACTAAAAACTATGAATTTTCAATTTCAAAATAGCTTGCAAACTATCGCGATTTTGACAATTTTGTAATAATTTAAACTTTTGACGTTTATAAAAAAAATTACCCCCAGCAATTTTCGATGTTTAAAAAAATACTTAAAATATTTAAAAAAAAAAAAAATCGAAAATTTCAATTGTCTATAAATAGCTCAAAAAATTAAATCAATAGCGTATTAAAATAATTTCCTGAACATTTTGAAAAAAAGCACTAATGATTTTTGGGTTCTTAGAGTTCCATGGAACACAATTAAACAAATGCTGGATTAGTGTGAAGTGATGAGTGGTGACAGTGGAGTGGGTTTGTGGAAGTGAGAACAGTTTACAGTTTAGTATCCTTATCACAGAATAAATATATCGATTATCGAATCCTTATCTTCGGTTTTCATGGATGAATTCACGAACCAATCATTATATCATCATCATCATCATCATCGGTTATTATCAGTAACGAGTCGATGGTCGTCTTAACATTGATAAACGGAATGAAAAAGCCGGCTAAATCATTGACGTCTCCCTTACCCCTCTATCCATTAGCACTTCAACTTTGCAGATTTACGGTGCTGCTTATAATTAATGAATTATAATTTATAACTGAACTCTTATTATTTGATATTACAATATTTAATGATTTCGAAATTAGGCATATCGATTCGATAGACGATCAACAGACGTACTATATAGTGAGTAAGCCTATTGACTTTTTAAATTCATCAAATTCACGGAATCTTTAATATGGTTGACCTTCTTTTACGACTTCACCTCTCTGACCTAACGTAGTCGAGTTTAATTTAATTGCTTAATTCTTATTTGTCATAATATACTATTACTATATATTGTGGTTGTTGTCATGGAAATATAATAATTGTAAAAAATTATTGACTAGACTTTGAGTAGTATACTTATACTTTCGAACTGTACAAAAACTGCTCCAATCATTTCTATAGTACAATAAATAATTAGATATTGTGTATACAATTACATTGATAATGATTTATATCGGTTAAAATCAATTAGGTAAAGGTTTATCATTTGGATTATGTAAAAATTATTTTAATTGTAAAAATCATCATTTTCAATTATGTTATATTTAAAATAATATTGATAATGTAAAACAATCTAATAAAATTAAAAATTTGCCATTAATTTAAACTTTTTATCTTTTTGTATATTTGAACTCCAGGTATTACTCAGAGCTGGCCAACGACTTACATTAATTGTTGTAATACTATTCCTTTTTGGACTAAGCAATGGACGAAAGTGAATTTGATACAATTAACACATTCAATTCTGTTCCAATTAATGGATCTCGACACTATTCAACTTCATTAATTGTAAGATTACGTTTACCATATTCTGTATAATTATTATTAGTATTGAATGTCCTATGATGATCACATCATAGCCCAGATAAATCTGAATTAATTTCAAGCCATTTAGCTTATTACAAACTTCAGATTTTTTTGAGAAATTTGTATTTATAATAATGGTTAATCTTAATTTATTAGGTTGTACATATTGTTTTGGTTGCATGTAGTACCTACATTGGTTTTGGTGATGGACTTGCATTTGCACATGTACTCCAGAATATTTTATAATTTTTCGGAAGGCTATGACTATTTTGACAAAATTACAATAACAAACCAATATTATTAATTCATTTTTTTTTCCATTATTCATTATGATACTCGTACTATTATAACATTCACTGAAAAACATAATTCTTGGTTAGACGAATAGTCCTTCCTTTGATTAATTCCTAAATAAGTACACAATGGGTAGTTAAATAATCATAAAAATGTTACACAAATGTACAATAATCCAGATGGTTATCTTGGTAATAATTTGAAAAGTGTGGATAATAAAATATTGATGTCAACATTTTGAAAATTCGGATATTTATTATATAATTTTGAATTGGGCTCTAATTTTCATTAATACATAAGTATAAATATAATCATGTTTGGATAGCTCAAAACCCAATAACTCGCAAGTTTTTGCTACACATTGAAATTTTTTATACACATTTTTGTGTTGTATAGCTGGAAAAATGTACAAAACTAATTTATGGGTATTATATATTCTACTACTAGTTTTCATGAATTTACCGTATTTAATATGATATATTATTATGATAATATTATCAATTCACTGACAACATAGGTATAAAGTAAAAATTTATTTTAAACTAAATTTCATATAATCTTCAGAATTTGTTAAAAAAATACTATTTTTTTAAATAAAACCAAGATGGTTCCAATAACTTGGAATTTTTACACCACTAGTACTGTCGTACTAATACAATTAATAATATAGAAAAATGTATACAAATATTAGTATATATTGAAAATAATAAGCTGAGATATAAATTATAAATAAATAAATTTATATAAATTATAAATTTCTAATAAATATAATTTGGTCAAAAGTGTAATTAGATTTATGATCAGTTACAACCTACACTTAGTGGTTAATTTAACTTAAAAAATGTAAGATTGTAGGATATTATAATTCATAATAATTAATAGTATTTAACTGTGTTCAAATAAATTTTTGTACTTTTATTATTAAAGTACTTAATATATCTTTGTTTATTTTAAAATTTAATATTAGTTTTTTGGCTGATATTAATTTGGATGTTAAATCCATAAAAAAGCAAGTTGAAGTGTATAATTAAAATATTAATTTGAAATTATGTCCTTCACAGGTATGGTAAATTTAACAATCCCCTTAAGATAGCAGAAAATATTGAAACCTTTTTTAACAAAATCATTCAACACTATCCAAATATTATAATCGAGAAAATTTGATATTTTAACTAGGTACTTTTATGTTGATTTCAGTTTACTTTAAATATTTTTATTTAAAAGATTGAAATGTATGTTCTTACTTTAATTCATATTGTTTGGTCAAACATGAAATGTATATTTATTATAGGCTGGAGCTGTAGCTGGAACTACTGTTGATGTGGCATTATTTCCATTAGATACATTAAAAACAAGATTACAGAGTCAGTTTGGTTTTCTTGAGTCCGGAGGTTTTAGGGGCATTTATAAAGGACTGACCCCAACCATTATTGGTGCTCCTTTTACAGGTACATTATATGTTATTATTGTTGTAACCATTAATCAAAACTAATTTGTTTTAGCCGGATTATTTTTTGGTACATACGATGGTTTTAAAAATCTATTTCCTAATGTATCGAGCAAAACTGCTCCAGTAGTTCACGTGTGTGCTGGAATTATGGGCGAAGTGGTATATTATTAACTTAATTATTCAATGTATTTTTTAAATATTAAAAATTAGTTTGTAAATGTTATATTATTCATTATACAGGTCTGTTGTACTACAAAAGTCCCTGTAGAAATTGTAAAGCAAAGACGCCAAGCTTCACCAAATCAAGAATCAATTGTAAAAATCATCAAAAATGCATACACAAATGAAGGAGTTTTTGGATTTTATCGTGGATTTTGGACAACTGTTATGCGTGATATACCATTCTCTATGTTGCAACTTCCAATATGGGAATATTTAAAAAAAGAGTATAAGATCTTCACTGGAAGACCTCTTACTACATTAGAAGTTGCTTTATGTGGTTCTATATCAGGTTGTTATTTGTTCAACAGTTATAAATTTTATAAATTTTAGATAATGAATAGGTTAATATCTTATTACTAATGTATCACAATTTTTTTAGGAGGTATTGCTGCTGTAATAACTACACCCATAGATGTAACAAAAACTCAAATTATGTTAGCAAATAGCGCCGTGGATCAAAATTTCTCTACAGTTTTTATAAAAATATATAAAAAAAAAGGAATCAGTGGGTAAATACTAAAATATATTTAATACATTTATGCATTGAATTCATTTGAAATTGAGCTTCTCTGATTTTACACCTGAAATCGCAATGATTCTAATAATTATTACTCTTTTGTTATTTTAGATTCTGTACAAATGTGTAGTAAATTATATATGTCTAATCAGTGTGTGTATGTGTATGTGAAAATATTATTTTTCTTCCTTTTCTGTATATTTTTGAGCAAAAAGTTAGCACACTTTTTACTAGTTCCAAAATTTCTAGTTTTGTTCAGAGTAGCTTTTTAGACTTAAAAAAGATATATTATTCAAATTAATGTTAAATTTAATCCAACTATAATTTAAATATGGAAATCATTTTTGGTTATACTTGGAAATCTGGTTTAAAATAGAAAAGATTTAACTTCTACTTTTTTTATTAACAGATAAATTTAACCCGCCGTTAGTCGTGCTAGTGTATATTACGTCGTTCGTCGCACCGCGGTCTTTTTGGCCGCGTTATAATTTTCAAAAATATAATTATAAAAATTGTCATTTTATACATGTTTAGTAATTTTATTAAAACAAATCTTTTATCATGCAACTTAAATAACTTATAACTTTATTTACAAAGAAAAAAATCAAAACTGATAGTTACTTCCTTATACATAAATTGGGTACTTAATTTAAAAAAGCAATATACGAGTTTTATTTAAATTTTATTAATCTTAGTTTAATCGATATATACGAAACTCAATATATTCGGAATATTATTATATTATTTTTAATAACATTAATGAAAGGTATACTGAGTATCAATGGTTGAAATATAAAATATAAATGTTTTATTAAACATGAAAAAAAGTGCGGTCATTTTGACCATAGCGCAACTAACCTTGGTATAACCTGTTATGACGTATGTATACATTAATTTACCAACCACTTTAACATCTTCTGAATTTATGAGGCTTATAATAATATTAAAATCAATAATATTATAGTGTAAGATTAGTTATTTTACTAATTTGTTTAATTTGGATATTTTTAGGTTGTTTGCTGGTTTCCTTCCAAGAGTTGTCTTTATAATGCTAGGTGGAGCTTTATTTTTTGGTGCTTATGAAAAAACATGTAGAATAATAGAAGATAAACAAAAACTTGTAACATGAATATTTTTAATAGTACATATTTTATTATATATTTGCCAAAGGTTTTTAATTACATTTATTATGTACTGTTCTGTACAATAATATTTTATACTTATTTTATTGTTACCAATAACTATTTTAGTAATCAAAATTAAATTAAACTATTTGTTTCAATTAATATATGTTGTTTTTAGTTTTTAAATATTAACTTTAGTCTGATGATGATTCATAGTCAGCAGAAACCAATGATGAATTTGTATGACTGGTGTTAGTTGTACTTATTGGTAATGTTTCTGTTTTGGTTGTAGTGGTTGATTGAACAATACCCAAATTAAGGCGTTTTTTTGATTTATTTGGGTTGTCCTTAGGGGTTTTACGTAATCCATGAATAAATTTTTTTTTTCTAGTTTTTGTACCTAAAAAAAAAAAATGTGATGAATATTTCATATATTTTATTTTGATTCCATAAACAGGAAATGTTATATATTCATTATTAATGATTTAACTATGTAAAAAATGCTCACTATCTGAAGTTTGATAGCTTAATAGTTTAGCAATTTTTGCATCTTCATCAACTTCATCTACTAATGGAATACTTAATGATAGTCTTTCTTTTAATTCACTGTCATATTTTTCTTTTACTGCTAATTTCTGTTTTTTCGTCTGAAAGATATGGTTAACTAATGAAATATTATATAAAAGCATAACAATGATATTTTACTGATGTAGTAATGTCTTATCAGTATAGTTTTTTATAGTTTACACGGGTCATGTAATGTTCATGTGAATCAAGTATCAATTTATTATATCGAAAAGGAAAATTGATGAATTAATTTAACATTTTTAATCGATATTTACTCAACAATCAATATAAATAAAAATATATTTATTGTAGTTAATAAATAAATGAAAATTACAAAATTTAGTATAACTTTGAAAAAAAAAAAATGTACTTTTTAATGTAATCATAGTAAGTATTTGTTTAGTCATAATCTTACTCTAAACTGTTGTCTTAATAATGAATTAGCAGTAAAATCATCATTCCATTTAGCATCTTGTGCATCATGAAGCTTAACCAATATTGGTGCTGCTCTTTTGGCCTTGTCTATATCTTCAGTACCATGTTCAAGTTTAAACATAGCATCATCAAACAATCGTTTACTAGTATCTTTATCCTCTGGAACAATTTGTTCATTTTCAAAAGGATCCCATCGATTTTCTTGTCGACGAGCACCACTTACAATTACATAATCTAAATTCTAATATATTAGATCATTACTATATAATAGAAAACCAAAACTAGTTTAATTAAATTAATTTATTATTACCCCAGGATCAGTTTTGATTTCGAAGTGATTATTGCAAAGGTGACATTTCATTCGAAATTGATAAACTGGTGTTGAATAATACATGCCAATTTTCTTTTTTTCCGCATTATACCTATTTTAAATTTAATTAAAAAATTATATAGTTTCAATTACTGTTAATGTTACCGAACACCCATTCCAATATGATTGTTGCATCCATCGCACCATATATTATATGGCATTTCGAAACGAATTATTAAAATACCCATATGGAGCTTTCGAGCCCGTTCTCTTAAAGCATGAGTTCCTTGGAATTTATTCAACCCTCCAACAGCAGGATTATAATCTGGAGGGTAGTATTTATTTTGTCCTTTACGTTCACCCATCTTACTAGTTGGTAGTATTCAAATTTCTCTTTTCTGTAATACAAATTAAAATTTATAATCAATATTTTGATTATTTTAAATATGAATAAAGTACAAGTTATGACCAACAATTTTTTAAATTTGAAACTTAAAAAATAATTTGAAGTAAAAACTAAATAATTTATATTACAATCTGGCAATTCTAAAATAAAATTTGTAAAGTAAAATCTTGTATAATTTAATATAGTTGACTTTTTTTTTTTTATCATTTATTTTTAGTACATAAAATCTATAAATACATTTTAGAATAAGTATAGGCGAGAATTTACATTATAGTATAGGCATAATTGACATGAAGAAGTAACCACTCAGTAGTAACATTTACTATCAGGACAGGGGTAGTTAAATTATTATTTCAAGTCACAACTCCAGTTTTGCTTTAGCCTTCGAGGCATATTTCCTGGGATAGATTTGGAGTTTAAAGTAAGAATTAGTAGGTTACTATAATTAGTAAAACTGGTACAGAATAGTTTATAGGAAATGTTGGCTGCTTCTTGAATGGTATGAATTTTTAAATCCGAATGCATGGTGTAATTTGATACATAAAATGGAGTATGTGTAATCATTTGTAATGTGATTGATTGCTGAATAGAATGTTTAAACTTTGTTGGTATTTGATTTTTAGCTGCTCCCACTGCTGGATAACATGTAATCAAACTGACTTAAGGAGTTTTGTAAGTATTTAGGTTAATTTTTGATGTACTCCTATGAGTGGGTAGTATGCTCTTAATTTAGAGTTTACTATAAGTTGTTTTTATTTTTTATGTTCAGCTCAAGTGAGTTATATAGGGTCAGACCCAAGTATTTGACTCAAGAGGAAGATGGGATGACTTTATTGTTTAAATAAACTAGAGGTATTATACTATTTGAAAGTAATGTGGGTAGATTTATTATTGTTTATTTGTATTTTCCATTTAGAATACCAAATTGCTATATTTAAATGGTTTTGTAAATGTTGGCTGGCAATGAGTGGATTGTTGTCTAAGTGAAGATGACTTTATCATCCACAAAGTTGGCTACTGAGGTGTGAAGAGTGGTTAGTTGATAGGCTGTGTACATACTATATATTAAAAAATATTGGGGAACTTAAAGTAAAAAAAAAATATTAATACCACCTTTAACTATGGATTTGCTAATTAGAACTTCAGTACAGTTTATTTATACGTATTAATGTGTATTATAAATAAGTAATATTTTTATGTAGATACATACAACAATTATACACCTGTTATTTAATTATATGCAGCACAATTATTAATAAAAAAACAAACAACAGTAATAGTTTACAGTATAAAAAAATTATATTATTGTAGTACAATAATTCTAATCTAGTGAATAGTGATCTCTGAAATTATGATAATATGTTATTCTGTGATAATATTATATACATTTCATTTGTTCAGTGTTATCAAAAATAAACGATTAAAAACTCACGATAAAAAAAACCAGCAAATCGAAATCGAAATAAATAATAATTATTAATGTAAATTTTTGATGCATGTTTTGGTCGTAATATTTTTTTTAAGTATTATTGTAAACATAGGTAGAATAATAATGAAACATGAATAATCCGGGCTCATTTGCAGGTAAATTAATTATTATTTAAAGTTTTCATGATGAATATTTTATTCTTAAAAACATATATTTTCTATGATAGATGAATTTCATAGAGTTAAAGCATCGGAACATTATGAACCAATTAATCCTGTTGTCGGACAGAAAAATGCGGAGATAATCCATCAACCCAGTACAAGCAATGCTAAACAATCTCCTGTAAAAGCTGCATCTTTTGCTGGTGTATTGGTGAACAATAGACAAGTAGATTAATTATATAAATATATTTCTATGTATTATCCAAGTAAGAGATTATAAATATTAGTTAATATTTGTTTTTAGAAAGGGAACCCTTTACTCAAATCAATTGTTAATGTACCATGGGAATACTCGGATGACATTATACCCGACTATGTAATGGGACGTACAACCTGTGCATTGTATTTGTCTCTGCGGTACCACATGCTAAAACCAGACTACATTTATAATAGAGTGAAATCATTAGGAAAACTGTATGAACTACGTGTATTGTTGCTTCAAGTTGATGTCAAAGAACCACATACAGCTCTTGCAAAACTGACTAGAATGTGTTTGGTTGCTGATCTTACTTTAATGTTGGCTTGGACTCCTGAAGAGGCTGGCAAACTTATTGAAACTTATAAAATATTTGAAAATAAACCGCCAGATCTCATAATGGAAAAAGTAGAAGGAGATGACCATTCCAGAGTAAGTATTTGTTTTTTTTTTTTTTTCTATAAAGTAATATTTTGTTTCTTATTTTAAAATTATAGTTGGTCAATGCTCTTAAAACTATTCGTGCTGTTAACAAAACTGATGCTGCATTGCTGCTGTCAACGTTTGGTTCGTTAGAAAAAATTTGTCAAGCTTCTCAAACAGCACTGGCATTGTGTCCAGGGTTTGCTCAACATAAAGCTACACAGTTATATAACACTCTACATAAACCATTTTTAAAACAAAAAACAATAGAGAAAGACCCATAATGTACTATTGTGATTGTTCAAAAACATATTTGTTTATTATTGGGCCATTGGGAGGTTTATAAATGAACTGATCTCCATTATTATTATTTATTTAAATTTAAGTGAATTAAATATAATGTTTTAAAATTTATTTATTTATTATTAATTATTTTAAATAACCTTATAAGTAAACTTGTTATAATTTTGTCACAACCAATCATCCACTTACTAAAATTTGAAAAAGTCTCCTCGATAATTAAAATAGTTTGATTTATAAAAATGTATTCTCTTATTTACTAATCATTACTGAATATTGTTACTCTAGTGACAAAATGTATGATATTTTAGATATAAAATAGTTCAATTAAGTTGAATAAAATAAAAATATACTGACTTCCATCATAATATTAAGAGTTTTAATAAACATATAAAAGACAATAGTATTAAGTATTATTATAAACAAAAAATTATTATGGAAAAAATAACAAATTTCAAGGGGATCCCCCCTCTCCCACAATTATCATGCTGTAGCAAGTAACAATAATAGAATGATGGAATGAGTAAACATTGAAATATTAAATTTAATCTACTCTAGTGTATTTGTATACCAATTAATCACGATTAAAGATGTATACCCAGTTTAATTTGCTAGTATTATAAGTTATGAGTATATTCGTCATAACTTTAGCTATTTCAGGTAGGTGATTTTTACCCTTTTTATCATTTTAAACCCCATCAGAAGTTGAATTATAAAAATCCTATCTTGGTGGGTGTCTACATCATAAAACGAAACTACGGACTAAATTTCATACTCATAGTTCTAGCGGTTCTATATATATAATATAGGTGATGTTTTCTATTTGGATTGAATTTTAAAAAATCCTTTCTTAGACTATAATATTAGTTATTTGATTGTTATTCTGGTTGTCATAGCGACTCACAACATTTACATCATCAAAAAATCAACACAAAATATTACGTTGGCAAAATGATAGCTAGCGTGTACCCAGGGTTTTGTGGCTCGCGCTGACCCATAACCACACACCGTATATTAGCCTTGTGGGATACTCATGAGGTACGGAGGTTAATGGGTCAGTACCGAGACCCTGTTCTGCTTTGCTCAAGGCTCGTACCAAGGACCGCGAGTAATCATGCACACCGGCGCGCGGCGGTCGAGGTCTATCCCACCCAAACCGTTTTTGGCCACGGTCTAACCCCTCCGATAGAAGAGCTACGGCTTCGGGAGGTATCTCTGACGATGCATGTACCTCATCAAGTTGCTGAAAAAATTATACATTCGAGCCCAGAGCTCAAACTGCCATCGACCCCTGAGAGTGCGATTTTGGACAAATCCTTTCCTACCGGGTACCTGCATCATATTAGCTATCTGTATGCGAAATTTCAGTCCGTTTTGGCTAAGCGATGATGAGTCCTTTATACAATGGGTCAGTCAGGACAAGTTATTTTTACATAATATATTTATATATTCACAGATTATATCTGAGTCCTGTGATTACAACAATATGGGCAACGGCCAACAGCCCAAAATTATTTTACTAGCCGACTTCGGTCATGGCAATTATAACATGCATTTTGAATTTCCACGCAGTGCTGACACTAGGGAGAAACCAAAAAATGAAATTTTGTTTAGCTTCTATGGCTTATTGATTTTTCTTCCATGGTCCGTATCAATGAACTGAAATCATCGATTTTGATTATCAACTGTCGGTGAATTTTTTTCCTTATAAAAACAGCGTGGAAATCAATTCTTAATTCCTAATTTTTTATTACTTGTTACATTTTGTTAGTTAAGTTAAATTTTACATTGCACTTAACTCGAATACCAGTTTCCTTCCAACGTAGCTTTAATAGTATTAAATAGTATTTATTTTCAAATAAGGACCTATATGATTTTTGAAATTTTTCTAGCATTAGATTGAATACCATCAATAGATAAACGCTATGGGTAACGTACAAGCTTCTTCTAGTTTACCACCAATGCCTCCAAATTTGACAACAGCTCCGCCACCCTCGACACTACAGAAATTACCTCCAGAAGAGCGCATTGAAAATCCTGGTTCTGTAGAAGAGCTACACAGGAAATGCAAAGGTACAATTAGCATATTGTAATGTTTTTATCTTCTGATTTTCATACTAATAAGTTATTTTTTGCTTCAGAGTTATTCCCCATGACATTTGAAGGCATTCGGCTGGTTATTAATAAAGGACTGAGCAATCATTTTTTCGTTAGCCATAGCCTACTTATTGGATCAACCAGTCAAACATCGAGTTACAAGTTTGGATCTACATTTGTTGGTACCAATCAAATTGGACCTGGAGACTATAGTCCCCTTTTGATGGGTGATATTGATCCACGAGGAAATATATCGACAAATGTTAATGTTCAACCCTGGGATAAAGTTAAAGTCAAACTGAACACTCAAGTACTTTCTTCATGATTCTAAATTACATTCATTGAAAATATTTAATGCCTTTTAATAATAGTTTCAAGAGTTCAAAACAACTGGTGTTCAAACCACAGCTGAGTATAAAGCAGACAGATATACAACTACGTTGTGCCTAGTCAATCCTGATTTATTCAATTTTACTGGAATTTACATATCCCAGTTCTTATATGCTCTGAACAATAGAACATCAATAGGTGCTGAACTTATTCATCAACGTTCTCCACAAATTCCAAATGGACATGTAACAGTTTTTAATGTCTTAGGACGATATATATGTAAATGAGAAAATATTGTTTTATTTTTTTCCTATTATTAATTAAAACTAGTCAATCAATAAAAATATTCTATTATAATTTTTAGATGATGATGCTACTACAATCAGTTCTACATTAAGTTTTACAGGATTGCAATGTTGTTATCATTATAAAGCTAGTGAACAACTTCAATTTGGTGTAGATCTTGAAGGAAGTCTTCTTCAACGAGATGTTAATGCAACATTTGCGTACCAAGCACAAATACCCAAATCTGATATTAACATTAAAGGTACTAGTTGTTATATATTGTACTATTCAATTATCTGGCTTTACACAGAACAGTCTTAGTCAGGGCATAGATTTTAACGTATTACTACATTACCTTACTTAAACTTAAAGTCTAGCCATGATTAAATATCTTTTTGGTTTTCCTGTTGGTTATAAAACATATGTACCAATATGAATTTTAAAGTTAAAAGACTAATACAGCAATATCTTTCGCCTACACCTATATTTCACCGGACCGTGAAGTCTCATCCAACCTAGGATTCTTTCCCTCTTTAAACATATTTTGGTCATTTTTTGATTAGTTCAGTCAGAAAAAAAATGTTTATGACAGTAACATTTACAAGATACTATAGCTTGTAGTAACTGTAGTCTTTCTTATATAGTATTTAATAATAAGTATTTTCTATAAAATTCAGAAATGCATTAAAATACACTTATAAACTTTTTTTTTGTATTTGTATTTCATTAAAACGATTGTTAGGTATTTGTCAATGACAAGAATTAATTCTGTAGAATGTTTTTAAGCTGGATTCGTACTGATGACTGTGTATGTTGTAACCAGTTGTGTGATCACCGCACTATACTGCTACTTAACTTAAGAAATTACACCATTAATTTTAAATTGTGCTAAATCTTATTCACTTTACTTTATAGGTAGCATAGACAGAAAGTGGAATGTGAGCACTACATTAGAAAAGCGTCTCCATCCTATGCCATTTACATTTGCATTGAGTACAATGTTTTCTCCTGCCAAACATCAGTTGAGAATGGGAGTTGGATTTTTAGTTGGTTAATTTATGTACCATTCAGTAATATTAATGTAGTCGTACACATTTTGAACTTATTTTTTGATTTTCATTCCCATTTGTTATATGATAAATTATTATTATTACAATAAAAAATTAATCAACTAACAATTAAGTTAAATTCAAAACTATACCTGGTAGAGGTGAAAATATTTCATGTAATTTATGTATTTAGTGTTTTACAACTTAATACAAATACAAAATATCTTCATATATTTTGTTTTTAATAATTATATGTTAGATTTAATGAAATTGTAAAATGTTTTTACCTAAAATATTAGTCACTACAAGTTAATATTTCAATAAATGAAATTGTTAGAAAGAGTTGCCCAAGTTTTTCGATGACAAAATGTATAAACTATATTATAATAAACTTATCTAATAGATAAATGTTATTAAATATTTTACATCAATTTAAATTAAAAACTCATTAATTTTCATCTGTACCATTTATATTTTTTATATTACTATTATAAGAAATAAATATACATAGTATGAATTATCGTGGACAGAATAAATGTTACTATAAAATATTAGGTAATTTGTTTTTAATTATATAAGTGTATTTATCTCCTTTCTAACAATATGTTGATTTCCTTTTTCATTTCTGGTCTTAGTCCATACTGTAAAACAAAACAATACATTTCAAACTATAGTTATAATCATAGAACCTTAAAAAAGTATATGTATGTAATTTATATTGTAAACCCTAAAGTTAGTTTAGATTTATTTTAAATGTACTAATTTTCAGTCACAATTAACTAAAAAATAAATAATTTTATTTGTACAAATATATGTTTGTATATATATATAATTTATTATAAATAGTCATTCTACAAAATGTTTAATAATTCAAGATTTAATTTAATAAAAACCAAATGATTACTTTATTATTACTACTAATTATATTTATCAAATATATTTTATATTTAATATCATATTATTTTGGTAGGTGTTTATATTACATGTGTAATGCATATTAAATAATATTTATTAATAGGTAGCTCCCATTGAATATCTTAGGTATGTAATTTGTCAGTTATATATTAAACTATAATAATGATGAATCCAACCAAATAGAATTCATGTTGCTCTGAATGTATTAATTATAGTATCATTAGGTATGGTCTTCCTTTGCTCATTTCATAGTAAGTAATTCATGAATATATACATTGATTTTTATGTACATTGTGCTAGATTTTGTTTGCGTTAGCCTTAAACACAATATATTAACTGTGGCCACGATTAAAAATTTTAGATTTTTATATCCATAACAACATTGTCTTGTCTCCTACAACGGCTTTTCATCTTATTTTAAAGTTTATTTAACAAATATTCCTGAATGTGCTACTGTTGTATACTTGTATGTATTCTTATATCTATAGGTACAATGTATAGGGTCACATTAAGTGACATTGTAATGAATTTCAAAATTATACATATTAACTATTGACTACATAGAACCAATTTTCATAACATTACAAAAGAATTAACTTATTTTTCAACTTAAAATAAATGTAGTAGGTTCTGTAAAATTGTTTAATTATTTATTAATAATTTTATTGACCTTTATTTTGATAACAAATGAATTTGAAATTTATTTTAAAATTTAAACACTACTCGTAGATATTTTAAATATTAATAAGATAGCGATAACTTGGGGAAAATATAGGTGCCTATATTTATTTTATATTTCCCTAGTTAAGGCAATCTTAGCAACCCCTCCCTATATAAAATACATACATAAAATTGGTTATTACTCTATTTTATATTATTATTTATAAAATAGTACAGGAGTACCATATCAGTATTTTGTAAGGGTGTGTCAACATTTTAGAAGACCAATTTTTATCACCATAAATTATCAACTTATTGTTAAAAAATGACTTCTATAATATAATAATCACATTTCATTGTAAACCTTTTCTCTTAAATATACTTCTATTGTTCATTGAAATAAAATTTAATGTATTACAATTTAATAATTAAGTTTATATTATTTTTCAATTTTTGTTAACTATTTATTTGCTTTTATACACAAATTCAATTAATTTATAAGTGAAACTATATTAAATATTAAAATTTCTAGGTAGGTACTTGAATATCAAACAAAATAGGAAAAAACGTTTATTATTCACGCTGAATTTGTAACCAAAGCATAAAGTCATAAAGTTCAGCATTCAAGCTTCATTAATATGCACAATAATATATGTATAAATAATAAACAACTGTAGATAAATGATAGCATTGATTATAAATACTAGTATGTATAATCAATGGTAATAGTTTATTATTATAATTTAAAACTAGGTACTATAATAAATATATGAACAGTCATACTTATAACTAACATGATAATTATAAAGAAAAATAGATAGCAACCATGTATACATATTAAATATAATCGTATATTAACATAATATGATTGATATTAATAATATTAATATTCGGAATACACTAAAAAGGAATAATATTAACCATCACCTATTTTAATTTTGTTAGTTTTATATAATTAAGAATAACTAATTTTATTCAAGAAACCAGAAATCAAATATTTAAGTCTGAAGTTCAAGGCCTATGAAGCAATTAACGCAAAGCCCAATTGTGCTTAAAAATTTACCAGGGGGCGCAAGTATATACCTTACTCTCCCCTTAAAAGGCATCTCTGAATACAATGTTACAAAAAAAGGATTTTTCGTTTCTAGGGAATTGAAATTTTTAAAAATTACCTCATAAAACAACCAATTTGTGAACATGCTACGTGCGTCATTCGTTGGCACTGTTGCCGCTTTTAGTGATTTCTGCGGACTATTAATATAAATAATTTTTATTCCTAATATTATATTTAATAATATGCACGACATTGGAATTTGGATTTTCAGTACTTGTTTATAAAACAAATTAGAATCTAGGACATCCCCCCTCACCTTCGTAGAAAATTCACACGTTTCCGGTTTTCTCGACTATATTATATACGTTAGACTGTCTCCGAACTAATAAACAACATACAAAATAATTGTTTCATTTTAAATTTATATTGAAATCAATAGGTACCTAGTACCTACCTACATAGCTACATACTCATATTGTTGAAATATTTCAAACATATAATTAAGTATAATACATTTAAAGAGTACTGAGTTGTAGCACAAGCTGTTGGTTGAGATAAGAAGTTGATTGCTGATTGGGGTACTGGGACAATTGTGCGGCTTTTTATTTTAAGTCATCGATTTGAAATTATTTTTCTTCCAATAGCATGACAGGGATTAATACTTTATTTATTTATAGTTCAAACAGGTATTACTCTTTTTAACAATTATTACACTATACTTAATTGCAGTTTAATTAAATACAACATAAAAATGAAGACAAATTCAAAAAGTATTTCAAGGATAAAGAAAATCGAGGTTAGCATTGGAATTTGGAATTTAGGCATTTAGCATGAGACGCCTCAATGGTTCATTAGATAAATAGTTGATGGAGCAAGTTGGAACATAGAATGGAGCATTGGAGCGTAAGATCTGGTGTGCTTATGAGGAACTAAAGTTTAACTGTAATTTATTAATATGGCCGCGTAGCAGTAGTTAATATTATGCGGGTACGTAGTAAGCTTGGGGTCATCTTAAAACAGGATAAAAAATAATTCAATTAGGACCATATTATATATTTATCTAAAAAATATGATACACCTGCGTGCCAAGTTTAAGGCATTAGGATGGCGAGCTTGAAAAATAGTCAGACGATCACTAGTTGTTCAATAACCCACCAAGCAGGTTATTAATTATGTTCAATTTTAAAAATGTACCCATTATTGATAGATAGCCCTCATATTTACATCACTTAGTAAGCTAACCCATACATCACCCTCAAAAAACTCGGGGTGGTCGGCTCTGGATTAATATGCTTCTCCGATTAACCACTTACATAGACATATAGTTAGGTATCCCTTAAGCTTAAGCCACTGCATTGGTACATTCTAAAATTAGACACCAATAAATTATTGATCAAAGGTTCAAAACTTATGTTGTTGTTTTTACATTTAGACGTTTCGCAGCTGGATTGCAAACAAAACAACAATGTTGAAAAAGCGGCGTGAAGGGAGCGGCAAGGCAAGTAACTATAAACGCACGGGGTAATAGCTGAAAAGACTATTTGACCGCATAATGACTAAATAAGTGTACATATTGGTTAATATTTTAACGATATGTTGTGGTTACTGGTATGTGGTATTTGTGGTGATACCGTTTGGCGTTTAGTACGGTTGTACGCAGAGCTGAGAAAAGTTGGTCGATTTTTTTAGCCTGATATATTTCTATCAGATCTCAAGACGATTGATTCCGACCTTTATAGCCGGTAGCTCACAATCTTAAGTGTTAAGGTGTGGACGTGGCATAGCCGCATAGGGGATGAAGAGAATGCACTACAATGTTTGATTGGAATATCATATCGATTTTATCCACATCGTGTTCTCTCGTAACGTAAGTACATCAGCTACATAGGTGTAGGTATTCAAGTTATTAATAATAATTATTATGATAACGGTATTGACAATTGTTGAAATCCCCAGGCAAGTATACAGGAGGGGGTTTGGGGGTTCAACCCCCCCGAAATAATTTTTGTGCAATTTATTTATTTCATATACAAGTAATAAAATATAATATGTAGTATTGACTATTGTAAATTTTTTATGAACCCTCCCGAATTTTTTTTTTTGTGTACGTGCCTGGAAATCCCATTATGTTACCGAATAGATGGATACAAATAATCTACAGAAAACAAGAATATTATTGCACACTAGCAAGGAACAGGGAATCGATGAATAATCAACAGCGTGGGTTCCTGCGGCAGTGCGGAGAAAACGTTTCTATCGTGTTTTTTCAGTTAAAAACAATGCACGGACCCGATATTATGTAATGACGTAATATTATCGTATAAGTAACCAGTCC
Source organism: Chaitophorus viminalis (assembly GCA_025469195.1). NCBI lineage: Eukaryota > Metazoa > Arthropoda > Insecta > Hemiptera > Aphididae > Chaitophorus > Chaitophorus viminalis. The sequence continues at coordinate 42,683 of JAIPRK010000682.1, forward strand.
TTAACCGTGAACGTTAAAACGAGCGCGCTTACATATAATATATTAATATACAGACATACAGTATACACAAGACACAATAATAACCTCAAGTGCTCGCGTGTAGCAGACTTTCGCGTTGTCGGTGTTTCCCATTTTGATGTTTACCACCGTCAGGTAAGCCCACACTTCCTCGTTCTTAACATCCATAGTGTTGGCTTCGTTCAGCGCGCTCTCCGCGGTCTTCATGTCGCCGATCTAAATGTCATATCAAATTAAAAACATACAATCTATTTTATACGTACAGTTATAATACATATAAATAACATGTAAAAATTAACATGTTATATTATTATTATTGTATACACCGTAGAATCGTATGTAAAAACAACACTGCATGGTGCAATGGTGTATTTATGGGTGCATATGATGCAGATATAGATCTTCCCCCCAAGTCCATTTTTTCGCACGATAAGTTAAGTATTACCAATTTCACAATATTAGAAAACATATTACCGTAACAAATAAATCAATAAAATAATTAATATATTAGACTATATTTTATACTAATCATTCATGTAGATTCAGATCATGCGAGTGTTATGTGGTTATGTCCAGAAGAATACTATATAATACAGTATCTATAACAAAATTAAAAAAAACGTCTTACAAGTGTGTTCAAAGGCTTTTTAATGAAAAGTGAAGTGAAACGAAAGTTTTCATATAGGTAGGTAGTAAACTAGTAAAGTAAATTATAATTGTATCATGTAATCTTTCCTCGATAAAAATAGATACGACTGTCGCAGATGCAAACCATGATAATTATTATTTTTATATCGCGGCTTGTAAAATATTTGACACGATTGACGAACGTGGCATAATATTATATTATAATACTCGGATAATAAGTATGTATTATGCTATACCTAGTTATATATTAAGCGCAGCGATCGCCCCCGGTCATGTTCGCGCTGTAAATCTCCGCCTGACGACAATTCAATGCGTTTTTAATCATTATCAAATCGTTCGTTCGGCGGCGCTTGTGTATAATATAACATAAAAATAATTAATAATAATAATAATAATAATAATAATAATAATAATAATAATAATAATAATAATAATAATAATAATAATAATCATAATTTCTACATGTACCTATTATATAAACATGCTGCATGGCGTACACTCGCGTACACATTTATTAGATACCTATATCATATATTTTATTGAACTATAGGTATCTATATATATCGAAGGACGAATATGTCTCTTTGTACGCGGTAATATGTGCCGGCATGCGCAGCTTAGAAACGCACAAGGCTGAACGAGTTGGTATATGAACACTATTATAGTTAATAATATATATTATTGATAGGCATATGTTATAGGGATATACTTGTATTTATATTAACGCTGTGAACATTTAAGGAGGAAAAAGCGCACTAATAATCGACGCGGAATATTATATAATATTATAATATATTATAAGGGTGTTTCATAAACATCAACGGAAATTATTTAGAGAAATTTTATTAAAAAAGTTTTTTTCACAAAAATATAAAACTAAAGTGTCTTGTATATATTATACTAATTAAGTGTGATTAGCGTCAAATACAATATCGGGCATATGCTGAATTACTGAGGGTGACTGCGATGACAAGGATGAACCTTTACTACAGAGTTGATCAAGACCCGAGCATTTCCTCATTGAGTTCGGCGATCTTCTCGTGAATTTCTTCTTGCTAGTGTTTAAATACTTTAAGGATTATTTTCATAAATTAGAAGTCGGATGTAATCCTACAGGAAAAAAATCTAATGGTCAGGTCGCATATTCGCGAGAATATTACGAAATTCAATAAGACAATGTGTGGCCAGATCTTGACGAACTCTGTTGGAACAGTTCACGGTTATCTTTGCAGCCAGATTGCGTATATGCCCGATATTATTTTTCTGTAAATTTAAATAGGAGTATATACCTATTATACAAGGTATATAAATGTTTGTAGAAAACGGATTGAATAAAGTTACCTTTATTAATTTCCAACCTTGTTTGTGAAACACTCTATATCTATAATTTATGTAATAAATTATGTAGCCCGTGGATTATTCAAACGTATTGGTATTACATAATACATTTTAACGTACTTGCCTAATGTCTATATCATAATCAGTGTTGGCTCAAAAGGGGTATTTGAATCACGTATGGTTAGTTCACAAAAAAACTCTTAAAACACTAATATCAAACATAATATTTAAAGGCTTATTTTGCATAATTGAAATTTAATAATAAAAAAATTTCAAGATGGGTGTTGTATAAAATATTACATGTGATTCAAAGTTCTAACCATCACTGTTCATAATAATGGTTAATTTAATGTACAGAGTACTTCACTCATTTGAAAGGATGTCGTATGATATCGTCTATAGTAGTGGTAAATTAGTACTTTAAGCACGCATTGTGTATAGAACATAAGTTCAGTGTATGAGGTTCGCCTTACAAAAAAGTTCATAGTGCCATAATACACTATGAGTAGATTGATGTCAAATTTTGGCTATCACAGTAGTTGTTTTAATAATGGTTCTATTATTGAATAATAAGTTTAAAGATATTTATCCCATAAATAACAATATATTGAATATTAATGGTTTTTATTATATATATATATATATAAGCATATGACATATATTATTATATTATTGTAGACTTCTTGGTACACACACACACACACACATACACACGTGTATAAATAAAATACTTATTAAATGTTATAAATATTAATAAAATATTTTTCTTTTATTTATGAAATATTTTAATATATTTATTTTTAAAGGAATCGTACGACAAAGTGATTGGAGGTATAATAGCCAATAGGTAACTCCTTGTATCAAAACATAAAATTAAATACTTATTCTATCCAAACATTTTCAGAAAAATCACACTTGAAAGATTGAAAATGAAAATTAATCATTGAGCTATGCTGACTTTTTAGTTCTTTGTGCAATGGTTGGACAAATTTTATGTTACTTTCGAGTTGTTTCCAAATATTTTTTAGCACTTTTTGGCAAACTGTTAAACTAAGCAATTTAGAAACTTAATAAGATACAATACATGTATTGTTATTAAAGTAGAATTAAAAACTCCAAAGTTTTATTACAAAATAAAAATGCATAGAATCTAATGAGTAATACTTATTGCTTATGCTCATAATATAGTCATTGACAAATAATTTTACTGCTTAATAATTTATATGTGTACAAAAACAAGGAGTACTTAGTGGTAGATACTAGATAGTTAATATGCGTTAGGTACCTATAAGTATCTAATATTTTTAAATACTATTATTTATTATTATAATTATATATATTATTATTATTATTATTATTATTATTATTATTATTATTATTATTATTACTATACTAATAATACTAATGTGAACTATAGTAAAGTTACTATAGTTGCCTATATTAGTCATCATATTATTCATACTCATAAATTCTGAGAATGGATAAAAATATTTGATGTATCATACAATTCATATATATGTGCATTTTTAATATTCATTATTCGATTTTTTGACTTGTAAACAATAATTAATAACGACTATATCTGATACCTGAATGATTATACGACAATGTATATACTAAATGCATACATAACCATAAATCCAGGACATTTGTATGAAAAAATAAAACTTATAATCGTAACAATTTGATAAACATTTGATATTTCTGTAAAAAATCGTTTATATTATCCGAACCTTATTATTATTTTTAATGTATATTTTAAATAGAAATTTTAGCAATAAAAAAAAAATCAAATAAATTCTATAAATTTAAAAATATTTTCTTCACTTTATGTTGAACAATTCATTATATTTTACTGTTATATTATGTTCTTATATTCGTAATTGCCTATTATATAATTGTATAGAAATTTATATTTTTGAACATTGCATTTGTATAGAAACAAAATGAGGTACTATTTTGCAGAAAAATATATTTTACATAAAATATCCTATGTAAAATAACGTATTGTGTGAGAAAACTGTTTAAAGCGTAATGCATGTGTATTAAATACACGTGTGGCTCTAAACCTCTACCTACGAATTTTATTTTATGTATAAAAATTTGGGTGTATACTTTATAAGGCATTTTAGTAATATTGAATATAATAGTTTCATAATATTAGGTACATACTCCATACCATAATGTAATTGGTTTCAACCTGGTGGTCACGAATGTTAGGAGTTTGCCAGTTTGGGGGTGGTTAAAAATAACGAACGAAATGGTTTTTTGTAAAATTTATTTATTCGGTATGCGACAATTGGATAACATCCCAATCGGATAGCATAAACCTGACCAATAATCCTGACCATTTAAAGGTTCTCACACACTGCTGCGGTAATCGATACGGTATCGGTACGGTACACTATTTTTATATGTACCGTACCGATAACCGTATCGCGTACCGCAGCAGTGTGTGAGAACCTTTAAGAATAGTTTGCCATTACTAAAAGTATGATCCATTTATTACTGGCATAAAGTCCAAATTAGTAAAATAGGACTTTTGTGTTAACATTAATGGAATAACAGGCAGGTTAATTACCCCGGATCTCTATAGGTTATATTATGAATATTATTTATATATTTATAATCATGGGTTATAGTCAATGCTTTAATCGGCAAATTGGGACGCTGAGGGCAGATAAACTATTTTTCCAAAAACTGACCCATATTTAAATTTAGATACAAAAAAGCGAGTAACACCCTTTTTTGAATGATGACGTCTTTCTACTTTTAATTTCCAACTCAATTGATTGCTTCCTAGCTGTAGTGTCTGGTAAACTATTTTAATTTTTTTTTTTTTTTATTGTCGACTGATTGAATTTTGAAAGGAGTTCATCTTTCAAATAGTTTATTAATATTGACTAGTATTTAATAGTATGACTTCAGTTATGGCTGAGCAGTTATGATTGAATAACATTATTGATGCTACACCGATGTAGTATAATGCTGCAGTTAAAACTTTTTTAGCGGGCCATATTTGTAAACATTTTTATCGTGTGAGTCACCAAATTTTAAATTGTAAAATGCGAGGAAGTTACGTCGGATATGATTTATAATTTCATCAATGTCAAGGATAAAAATGAACAACAAAAATTAATTCACCTGTTAATTAAAAGCACTTAAATGAAAAATATGATATTTCTATTATTATTATTACCATAACGTATACTTAAAAATTGTTTAAACAAATATTTGCCAACGTAAATATTATATATACTTATATTTGAAAATAATTTGATTTTAATTTTAATAACTCTATGGTTTTGGGCCTCATCGGCGGCGGTCAAAATATTATGAATTATGATGATTTTGTGAGTAGTGAGTTGAATATTATAGATAATTTACTATACAAACTAACCTATAAGTTAAAATATAATATGATAATATTATCTGTACACAAATACATCACATTTATAAATTCTAAATAAAAATAAAGTAATATTTTTCGATTTTCTAAAAAAGTAGTGTAGCAATAAAAATAGAATATTATTATTATTATGTGCTGTATACCTATGTATATCGGATATTTTGGTATACTTATAATACCTACCGGCTACCGGGATTTATGAAGATGTAATATTTTCATTGCGTATTATTGAAGTGTGATAATAGTGCGTTCACATCACTGACCAGTGCGGCACTTTAAAATCGTAAATCTCCGCGGGACACCCTGTATAAATAAATATAAGATAGGGAGTGTGAGACACCCTCTATACTCATATAAAAATGGCATTCGTTCCTTTACATGTATCGTCCACTGTACATGCGCGAGTAAATATGTATATATATATATTATATACACACTGTGAATTGTATTGTATAGTGTTTTGGTCCACGGTCGTTGATTTTTATCAATAACGCGGGGAGGGAAATCGAATTAGACTTGTATTTCGAAATCGACGGCAATGCATATATATATATAAAATGGGGTGCGTTACATAGTTGACCTTTTATCGATGACCAAAGATTAGAAACACACACAGCTCATTCTTGAATTACTTATATTCATATATGTACATCGAAGGAGAAGTAATCGATGATCATATCTTATGCGCCACCGTCACCGCTACAACACACTTATACATGTATATAATATATATTTACGGATTGACTCAGTATATTATATATAGTGTGTACATTCGCAAACGCTCAAACTCCGATCGTTTTGTGCTGTATACGACCCTATGTTCTACAGGGACAGGACGACTTGTTTGTCCTGTCTTGTTTGGCGCTGTAGAGTATCGGATGAACGACGCTCATGACCAATTGTTTCGGAAAAACTTGCACACGGCTTGTACACCGCTTATGTATACAGGTTAACTATATAATGTGATATAATAAAGACATAATGCGAAACGTGAAATTAATACCCATACGCCATTGATGGTTTTAGCGGTCGGAGAGTGCATTAGCCGTATTTTATATGTTAGTAGTTAGTATAGCTATAATAATAGCGGTTGGTACGGCAATGTGCACGGAGACGGAATGAAAAATATTAAACGCTATCTATTTACAGGTGCAAACACGATGATACGTGATAATATTATTAGAGTTTATAGATTTTGTTGGGATTGATTTTTTCCTTCTTTTATTAATCTAAAATAAAGCTATATTAACGGTAAATTTTATTTACACCATATACAATTAAATAATCTTAAAACTTGCTCCATTTTATTTTTTAGATTTTTAATTTTAAGTTGGCTTTTTATTTTTTTATACAAAATGTGTTCCAGATTTACGTATTTAAAACATTTGAAAGGTCCATATCTATTGTAATTTAATTATACCATACCATAAAATTATATTGACTTCCAAATCGTGACTCAATCGGTTTTATCTTTTAATGTTTGATTTGATGAATTAAATAAAATGTATTAATTTTACATTATTTTTTAGATTAACTTAACATTAAATTTTTAATTAATTAAATTAATTAAAATTAATTAAATATTTAATATTATAAAAAAATTGGTATTTACTATATTTATATATGAATCTATAATTTAGAATTTTTGAGTTATATTAATCTGTTATATTATAGTCATATTGATCAAAATTATACGTAATATTATATAAGTATAATAAATTAAATACTAATACAAAATTTTAAATTACAATTTTTGAGGTTTAAAAAAAAATAAATGAGTTTCTGTTTTTAGGATTTTAGGTGCTTTTTAGCTTTGAATGTTCTTTTGTTTCAGTTATAGTACTTTTATGGAATTTAATAAATCTACAAAATCCTTATCATAATAACGTGATAATATATCAGAACGAGGTTATAACGCGTGCTGAATGCTGAAGTCTGAAATTAATTTATTGGGATTTTCAATAAGGGCAGTATCGAATATCATTTGAAACTTTAAAATTTGTACAACACTATTTTATAATGTGTGTTTCACGAAGATAAGGACTATACGAGTTCTGCTGACACATCATCAAGACGACAAGACGTACCTAATGGTCTTAATGTGTCAATAATAATTGGCTAGCTAAAAATTTAGACAATATATGAATAAATAATAGATTTTTGAAAAGTTCATAGTTCATATTTCTTATATTTTTCCAGTGCAATAGCGGTACTATTATCAACAGAAGATTATAATATTATTATATATGTATATTATTATTATACATGTAGCATTGTAGCACTAATATGTATAACTATTTTATATTTATCGTGATGCGCATGGACACAATTTATTACATTGTCGTTGAATATATATATATATTTTTAACGTATTAATATACGTTTATATTAAATATTTATATATGTGATTATTACACATGAAATTAGTAATATGTATAGATTTTATGAGTTTTACAATCAATATGAAATCAAATAATTATGTTTTCTACGTTATTAAATATTTAAAAATTAAAACTGATACAGGAATTAAGAAGTAACGAATTATTATATAATATTACGATTCGTAGTCGCGTATATAACATGGACTATTGTTGTTTCATCGTTATTTTGCATTGATTTTCAATTGAAACATTAGATGTGAACTTATTTTTATCAAAACTGTTTGATACTTGGTTAACAAGTACCAACCCATGTAATATAGTAATACGTTTACCTATTATACATATTATTGTATTAAGGTATATTTACAATTGTACGTAAAAATTATTAAGATGTGTTCGTGGAAAGAGTAGTGTAGTCAGACCAGATTTAAAAGAAACGTCCGCCACTCTCATAATATTCATTATACTTTAATTTACTACCCATATAATATATATTATATTACAAGATTTCGTCAGAATTTATGCTAAATTGCTAAGTGGCAATAATATGCATTGAATGTTGAATTCGACTGAAATCCAACGTATATAAACACATCTGATTATACCGATTTACAGGTTTTTTAACACTTTGCTTTTTAACTTTTGGTAATAAAATCATACATGTTTTTTTTTTAAAAAATCAATATATCCTTATATTATTTAATCGAAAACAAAAATTACCTCAATCAAACATTTTGCCAACAACGTGAGCATCATTGGTGTGCGCAATATCTTGCCAGCGATCTGACAGATTTCCGCTCCTTTGGAATACCATTTGTTTGTATAACAGCGCAGAGCTTCTTTTAAGTAAACCAAATAAAGTTCTTTGCGTGGCTCTTCGGTATGCACTCGTAATAAATAATTTTCTAAATCGTCCGGCGATTCGTTCAATTCTATGTTATTAAGATATCTCAACGCGTCTGTAAATTTTTCCTGTAAGCATTATTATAGTACCAAGAACTTTAAAATCTTGATCATTATTATTATATAACATAAATTACATACGTGGTATGATCTATTAAAATTAATTATATACCTACAGCAGATTACTGTTTTTTTTTTATTTATAGATTAATAAAGTATCTTATTATTTATAATAACTATTTTATGATCGAATTTGGTGTATTATATAATATTAAGAAAGGCACCTATTAATTATTATTTATTGATTTAGTGAGAAATCAATGTATCTGAGTATACGTAAACGTAATGTTTTTATATGAGTATTGCAGTTTTGAATAATTGATCTTTATACGAATAAGATTAAAACCAATAAATGTAGAAAAATTAAAATTAAAATAAATGTTTCAGTACGTAAATAATATCTCGTCATTTGATGAAGTCAAACACCGTATAAAATAGTTTCTTCTTTTTTATAATTCTATGGCAGCATTTTATAGAGGTACATAACATTTAGTTGTATAAAAAATATTTAAATTTAATGTAATAGATATTTTTTAGTAGTTTTATGTTTATGTAATACGACTAGTTTTGTAAATGATAAATCATTATCAAATGTACGTATATTTGTATAACAATATACAGACTATAAATTGAGAGAAATATTAATATAATATAAACAAGTCTTATTATTATGTATGTAAAGTTGAACGATTATTTAAAATTTGTTTTCATTATTAAAATATAATTTATTCAACGTAATAATAATCTGTGTAGGTATTGATATTAATTTTCATTGTACTATTGTTATTAAAAAATTTTTATGTAAATAATTGATAAAAAAGTTGTATAGTATAATAGTGAGTAGAATACTCACATATTTTCCTGTTATTAGTTTAGGTTTTAAAAGTTCTAAACGGCTCGCTAAATGATTTCCTTTTTTGTACTCACACACTGCCATGTAATAATGGAACAATTCATTATGATCTACCACCAAATTTAAACAACGTACAGCTAACTTAAAAATAATATAAATTAATTAATTAAAGATAAATTTTATGTAAATTATCAATTGTAAATAATACTTTAATACTCACTCCTAACAGTTCCAGTTCTAATAGTAAAATTGCACATTTGATCAAAGGATCATTGTTATGACCTATTGATTGCCAGCTCAAAAGATTTTCGTGAATTATATTATTTTTTTCAAATTCATCTTTATCAACAGTTATTTGAGCTTAAATAATATAATAATAGTAATAATAATAAAATAATAGTTTGGTCCAATAAATAAATTAAAAAAACTTATTAAAATAAAATATTTTGTAACTACGATTTAAAAGTTATTAAAATAAAATTGAAAATTGAACAAATATTATGTATGATATATTAGATTACTATAGCCATATGTACTATAATAATTTATAATTCAAAAACCATAAGGTGAGTATCGATATTCGCTAAATAAAATACTCAATACAAGGTATGTTAAATTTCATAGATTTTTCTTTTTAATTATATTTATATATTCTGAAATAGGAAATAAAATAATATCAATATTGAGTGGGAAATCTTTTAAAGTGTTTGACGTAAATAAGTTATAGGTACATAGGATGATAGATGGTAATTTACAGATTTACTGGCTGACTGATGTACTTTAAAATAAAATATATGTGTTACATGATATCAATAGCATAATGAACATTTAATATTTTTAATATTTTAGAAGTTAATACAGCAAGATTTTACTCTGAACAGGAATTATAATTCCGTTTATCTTATTCCTCCCATCATCAACTTATCACACCGTAATACATACGGAATACTTTATTACACTATAATTACCCCTTTGTAGCATAATGTTACTGGCTTTATACATGTTCAGCGTAGAATAGTGAACACTGAGTAAGGCATACACTTCGCTGAAGTCTCCGTGACTCATTACCAAAGATTTCAACACGATTTCACCATTGTTGTTGTCCTCGTGAATGGTCAACTGTATTGCGGCATACAAAAATAATCTGAATGATCAAATAATTGTTAATTAATCCAACCCTTATATATGGACAATCGTTTATTGTATCGAAATTAATTGCAATAAAATTTATAAAACAAAATAAAACCACGAGTAGTATAATAAATTAATTCAAATGATTTCGTAGCAATTATAAAAATAACATTTCGATTAGTGACGGAATCGTTTATAAAAACAAAAAAAAAGATTAGGTGCATCATTAAAAAAAAAGAAAAATCACTGATATTTTACTTTTATGTCATAAATTCTGTATGTAATATAAATGTTTAATTTTAATTTTAATTAATATTAATTTATGTACAATTAATCTTCAAATAATAAATGCTCCACTTATAACTTATTATTGCAATTATTATGATATTAGCAGGAGACCGCATGTGGAGGTGTGAATTTCATGGAGATCACGAACATTTAGTTAAAAATATGAAAAAGAGCATATTTTATTTTAATGACCAGTGTTTCAGAATAAAATTACTGACTTTTAAACTTAAAACTACTATAGAGAGTTAAAAACTAATGATTAAATTGAGAGTTAAGACCGTACCAATTATATTATTATTGTAAGAATTCTTAAAAAAATCTCGATTTACCCAAATTAGGTTAAAATTTAGTTGAATACTGTCAACCAAACTAAGTGTTAGTTGATTTTAATTGAAAATAGCTATCAAACTTGAAACATAATATTATTATTTGTAGGTGATGGATTTGTATTACCAATGTATATTAAACATTTACACAGATATCCAGCGTAACATTTTTCGAGGGTTCATTATAAGTTTTCTAAAAAGAAATTCAATTTGTAAAACCAATAGTGCAATGAGAATTTGAAAATGGTTTGTTCTTTAAATTAATTTATTGCAAAGAAAGTTGGTTGTTTTACATGAGTATAGGTATTACGAACGAAGAAATACATATATTTTTCATAAGTGCACTACGAATTACGGATAGAATATATAAATTAAATACATATACTTATTTATTTTTGAAAGTGACGATTATAAAAGTGATGTGCCAGATTTTTGTCAGTCGATTTCATTTTTTTTTTTTTTAGTTTGTGTATATGAGCACGTGTTTTTTTACGGTGACAGTAACTATACTAGTTTATAGTCCTGTTAAACTTGCCCGATTCGATTGCCACTGTCGACTAGTAACACTTCTTTAACATACTCCAAAGCCGTATCGAAATCTAGTCGCCTTGAGCAAAAACTAGCGTATAATAACCAGTAGTTCGGGTTACACCTTGTGCCAGCTGTAGAGATTAACTGAAACGGACGGATAGACGGACAGTAAAACTCATCATTATCGTTATTTTATTTTATTTTTTTATTTTATCTAAAACGTTCTTACGTCAAAGTAAATTTTTTTGGCGCGTTCCGTCTGTTTCAGTTCGTCCGCTTCTCTGGCGTACCTGATCATCACATTACCAGATTTTACTGCGGTCTCAGCGTCATCGTCGCCAGAGGAATGCGAAAACTCGAACGACTCGACCGTTTTCTTCATCTTATCCATTAGATCCACGAAAATCCGATTTACGTAGCTCTGCGGCAGTATTATGCACGCACAATAATGTCGTCGATTATTTATTGGATTATAAAACGCAAAACAAGAAATGTCGACGAAAAACTTACCGCGTCTTGTACGGTACAGTTTAGATGATATTATACATTTTACCGTATAGGTATTACTTATTATGCCATTAATATTCACCGATGATTTACGAGCTACTTGAATTTGAATACCAGCTATTACCTGAATCGTTTCACCGATCATCGGGCCTGCATAGTTGTCCATAATGTACTGTCGGATTTCGTTACATAATAACGACTGCATTGATCCGTATACGCCGGAATCTTTAAGCTCGTTTACGCAGTGGTCCTCAGCACCAGCTGGACCGTTGATTCTCATCGACTAACCGCGAACATTATTCGAACAATAATACGTATATTACATAATTGAGATAACCGACGACGGAATGATGTACTATGTAATTGAAATGATCATTTCTACCATGTTATGTTATTATTTACCCGTACCGTTTCGATCAACGATTCTATGGTGGTCTTCAAACATTCTTGGTATTTATTTGACTTTACCGGTGCTGTGGCTAGTGGTTTTTCAGGAATAATACACAGTTCCAACATTCTGTATAGTATACAGCGTACGCACAAATCACAGTATTAAAAAAATAATAATAATAAAAACAAATGATTAACTGATCAGATTATATGGTTTTATCGGAACTCCTTGTGCTGTTACTTTGTTGTTATGTGTTTTAAATATCCATCGTAAAACGAATTAGACACTGATATATCAACAACGACAAACGGCGATGTCCAATCTCCAGGACTGTTAGGTACCAATTGAGTGGACGAGCCCTTAGATACATCTAGCGCTGATATTGAAGACTAAAGAAATATAATTTTTCGATTATTCATTGTTTTATTGGTATTTTATTTTGGATGTGGTTTATTGCGAGAAATAAATAAAACTGAAAACGTCGTCATAGTCTATAGGTTAGGATCAAAAAAGCTTTTTCTTTTAGAAAATTTAATATTGATTTAACATTTCATTAAAATTTATCTGTTTATCAATTCATGTAGATGATTATTCTTTAATTCAATACAAAAATAATAAATATATTTTCTAAATAACTTCTCATTACACGCTCTACAAGCCTTGTATAAAATAAATTCTTCTCTTTACGAATATTTTATTCGAAGCTCCATTGCCTCTTATTCACACACGTATATTGATAATCACACTAAACTCACTCGATTAGTAATCACGGCTTTGTTTAAAATATTTCTGATATGGTATAATGTAAAATATTAAGAACTATTGGTATAGAAATATGAATAAATCTGTAGAAAATAGTTTATGTAATATTAAATAATACATTTTGTATTTTGTTGAACGTATTTTAAGGCCTATAATCTATACAATCTAACATATGAACAATGATGTTTTATTTCGATATAGCCGCATTATACACAAATATATTGTTTGTGTTGATGAATTTTATTTATTTTGACATAAATCTATGTTTATAAAAGCATTCGACAACAAAATTTGAGCAAAATCTATTTTTTTTTTTTTTATAATTTTAAGTGATAATAATAGTGGTTTTATTGTTTAAAATACTTAGATTTGTTTATCTGACTGTCACTATCACGCATATGTGTATTCGGTGGAACAATAAATAAAAACTCTAAACGAGTCGGGGCCGTTTGGTAGGAAAATATTAGAATCGAACGAATACGTCCATCCAAAAGATTTCAAGTTTTAAGTACATAAAATAATCTAAAACCTTTTCTAAACGTCCATTTTCGACTGCAATAATTGTTTCAATAAATTCATCGGGAATAAAATTAGCTGACGAAAGTTCATCGGTTTTTATTATGTTTTTGTCGAGTGTATGGACAGTTGACAAACATCTCACTGAAGTGCCTAAAAATAACGATTAACCGTTAAAAATGAATACTTAAAACAAACCACTTCTTAGTCCTTTTACAATTGGGTTGTAACAACATTGACAAATCTAAAAGGGCTATGTAAGCTACTTGATCGTTGACGTTTGATGCTTGATTATTTAGTTCTTGTGGAAAAACCGTGTTGTTAGTCATCATAGGATTTTCAGTGAACATAAATTCGACAAACATATATCTACATCTAATAAAAATAATACACAAATAATTATTTAAATTAAAAATAATTATCGGCCCAGGCCTTGGGTGAAACAAAAAAGAAAATGAAATAATAATAAACAATATTAAAAGTTTGGAAATAAAGTATAAGCTAAAGGCCTTGTAGATGTGTGGTAAAAAAAAAATTTGTTTGAAAATATGGCTATAGATTTGTAGAGATGTATTCAGCGTATACGCATATATATATATACACACTATAATATGTAAATGTTTATTTATAATATATTGAAATTCAAAAATACTTGAAAATAAAGTCCTGAAACGTTTGTGAAGTATTTTCGTACAAGAGAAATCGCTGCCACAGGTTCCATTCGTATCTGGACCCTTTGAACAGCACGTCTTTTGGTTCGGGAATTTTCGCGGAATTCACCACAACGGCGTCATGTTCCTCGAACCTATTAGGAGAAAACATTTCGTTGTTAACGCCATCACGAAACATTGAAACTACTCTTCAGTATTCATCATTTCGGACCACCTGTATTGATCTGCTGGGAAAATGTTCGGACCGAATAATTGTCGATGGGGTTTTACACAACAACAATCACGATATGTCGAAATGACGGCAGCACTAAACGTAGCATATTGTATACTGTTTTGAATAAACTCCACGCTATTGTCTTTGCGTGTATACGAATAATATATAATATAATACTGTGTCTGTTTTAACTTTTAAGTGGACGAACGGAGTCTATCCGTCTTTTTTGTTTGTTTGTTTTTTCATTTATTTATTTATTATTATTATTTTTTTTTTTTTGTTGACCTACCGCAGATCGGCTTCAAGTGGCCATACACGTGAATTCGTGGGAATATTATGATTACGCACCTCTGACCCGTGGCGGATACGGTTGCCGACATGTTATCCAAGCTGTACCATCGCAGGTCGTTTACGTCCCTTGTTATGTCCGTGTACGTGCCGTGCGCAAATACGAAGCTATGGAAATCCTATAAATGAATAATATGTAACCTCGTGATCATCGCTATCTGATAACTTTGTAACGACCGGGAACATGATTATGCTATCGAAACGAATATATTATTATACTTATTTACACGTATTGTTACCTGCTGCAGCTATATTCTATACGGATTAGCGTGGTAAAAAAAATAATCAAGCGATTATTTAATTATTATGCTGACCTCTCTTATATTATGTTTAAATTATATTAATAGATATTATTTTCGAATTATCAATAAATTAATTACTTTTTAACAAAATAACTGATAGCTGAATAATATGTTACTGCTATTATTGATTCACTGATATTGATTATACCCATTTAATTATTAAAAAGTAATATTTAAATACATATGTAGCAACTGTCAATGGGTTGATATACTACATGCGGTTAAAATATTATGGAATTAATATTTTGGTTTACACAAAACGTTATTTGTTCATATTATATATTGTTAATTGAACCTTGAATATACTTTTAAACGTAAATTAATAATATTAATAATAGACTAATAATAGACTGTATAGTTAAATATAAAGTAGATAAACTATACTTAAATAAAATATAAATATATTTATTTACTTTTATAAAATTTTGTGTAAAGTATAGATATCTATGATAAATAAAAATAATTTTAATAAATAATTAATTATGATGGTTCTTGTGTTACTGGTAAAAAATATTAGTCAATTATTACTGAATTATGATGGTCAAGATATAGCTATCAGTTATAGATAAACATAATATACTAGGTATACGTCCATACAGCTGTACACAATTATGATGGTTAACATTCTATAGGTTCTATATAGCCTACATTCGAATCAAATCGGGTAAAACAAAAATGATCTTATAATTGTCAACCGAGCGAACTATGTACCTAAAATAATTATATACTGTAATAATATTTCATGTACAAGAAAGAAACGTTTTTCTGTAGTTTTATCACGGTAAACTATTCTTATACTGTTATAGGTACCTACTGTTAGAGAGTAATCCTTCTGTTCTGTTTTAATTCATAAACATAAAACTAGTGGATACCGAAATGACTAAACGGTTCTTGAATACATTAGAAGAACCTATATAGACGAACTACGAGTATATAATAAATCTATACCGGATGTCTGGTGAGGATTTGCCAAATATAACTTTTCCTATATTAATAATAAGGAATTTTTCGGTTCAGGTTTCTTGGTACTCCCTTTTCGACGTTTCGGGAATAATTGCAATTTTTATTTTTTTCTCTTTAAATAAATCATAGTAATATAAAATCAGGAAAAAATAGAAGATATCGATAGAACAGTAGATGCCGTAGCGAGACACCCTGTACATACAATGTCGTCGTGGAACGAGCGCTATTGCGGTGGCGGCGGCCGGCCAGCGGCGTGTGGGCCGTTTTTGAGAAGATGAAAAAAAATCGGCAAACGAACTCATGCTGCGAGCCATTGCCGCTTAGTCGGTATGTGTTTTACGACGGGCGTATTTGTTTTTTGGCGAAATTTATAGTGCGAGACAGTTTTCGAAGAGGAGAATAAAGTAATAATAAAAAAAAATTCCGACCGAATTTATTTATGACTATCACATTATACACACACACACACACACACACACATACACACACATACGCTATATATTTATGTATATATTATTACACGTATCGTCCATACGAGAATATTATCGACGCTTTTCGTTCTGTATATATTATTTGTCTGTGTGCGCAAGAAATAAAACCAAAAGCGAGTTGTACCTGTATATAGGTAATAGTCGTAAGAAAATTAAATATAAATATATTATAATGATAATAATAAAAACAATAATAGTATTATAGTAATAATTATAATAATAATAATAATAATAATACAGTCGAAGCACTAGAAGCCGCTTCTTAGTGGATAATAATTGATCCAATCGCGTTATTTAAACAAAATGTCTTGGGCCGTATATATTAGAACATAGAATATAAATCGGTTCATTGAAACATCACATCGGTTATTTCGAAACAATTAAGAGAAGGTCAGATAACATATACATCGGTCAGTGGCGAACGCAGGGGCGTGTTTTGGGTGTTTAAATCCTCTCTGAAATATCAAGAACAAAAAATATATTACCTGACCTACAAATGTATTACAAATACATAATGGCCTAAGTACCAAGACGTAATGATATTATTTTATAATGATGATATTGTAAAAATCAATTATACATATGTGTATATACTATAAGTATCTAAAATAAAGAGTAATACAGTATGAACATTGAACAGTATGATATTTATGAAGATTCTAGATTTTCAACTCCTCCCCCCGAAATATTTTCTTGCGTTCGCCCCTGAGTCATCGGCTATCCCGTCGGTAACCAAATGTACTTTAATCTTATCTTGGCTGTCGTTACATTTATTTTTTCAGTACTTTATCGTAACTCGTAAGTATAGTCCCTACACATATAAAATACCAAACACACAACACAAGTACATATAAGTGTATGTATAGGTCGTAAGAAAATAAAACGTAAATATATTATAATAATAATAAAAATAATAATAATAATAATAATAATAATATTAATAATATTATTATTATAATGAGATCACGACGAGTGTCACCCGCGAGCGCATGCCAAATATTTTATCATTATTATTACCGGATCGATTGCCTCGGGTGCGTTCAACGTGGCCGTACACGTGGTGGCAGCGGCGTGACGGCGTGGATTGCCGTTTAACCGCGGTGGATTGTACAGTCCGTGCACGGTGACGTTCAGAACGTTGTTGGGCAGCGGCGGCATCGCGTGCGACGGACTTGACATCTCATCCGGACGAGTTACGGTTGCGTTCAGGCGCGCGCCCGCGACCGCTGCATCCGACAGCAGATTCCGATTGAGCTCACCGGTCGCTTTCAGCGGGTACCGTCCGTTTACCATCGTGTGACCGCCATCGTCCGCTGATGGTGACGAAAATAATATTATCATAACGATTTTGGTTCCCCGCATACTATTATAACATATTATATTATCATTGATTCAGGCCTCGTTAATAGCGCATATTTTTAAACGCTATATTTTTCCTATTTCTTAACGTATCATAGCAGTTAAATGTTTTTAATTATAGCTTTCGTTTGCGACCACTTGCATTTGTAATACCTACATTTTATAAGTCAATGAAAGATTATAAACGATTGCATTCGAGAATATTATTAATATTACATCAAATGTTTGGTTTTTCATAATATTTCTATAAAAAAATACACATCACTAATAAATAGTATTTAAAATCAATGTCTACCAGACTTAAGAGGAAAAATTTTATGACTGTTTTAAATTTAAATTTTTACGAAATTGCATTATAATTCAATTTAAATATAAAATACTATATTATTATATACACATTTTAGACAAACATATTAACTCCGTTCAGAATCGTTATTCGTATACAATGATATCTATCATTGCATTCAAATTTAACAAATCCATTGTAATTTATAACCTATCCTATAAACGAGGTGCACTCTATCCCCAACTGTACAGCAGAGTGAGGCCCACCCGTTCTTTTTTTAAAATACTTCATCGGCGCTCACGTGGTTTGATTAGGAAAATGATCGACGTAAAACGTACAATGCGATAATCTACTACAATGGTTACGCCATTGATGTGGATGGAAATTTTATAATTTGTATAAGTGATCAATATTCATTTATTTTCATTTCATTTATATTCATTTTCATTTGGCGATTTATCACGTACATAGTACATAATACAATATATAATACATTGTGCTGCTGCTAGTAAGATATATCAATTAATTAACCTATTATATTTATACTATATTATTACGGTAGTAAAGTGTTATTTTATTTTGATACTTTCCAAGTAAATTATGTATAAATTGTATCAACTTTAGAAGTAGAAACCTTCCTCGTTCCTTTAATCTATTATTTATACATATATATATATATATATTTTTAACAGGAGGAGAGGACATTACTGCTATATTAATTTAAATAATATAGTAAAATAAAGAGATCCTAATTTTCCATGATTTGAAATCGTCTATAAGGTTGAACTTTGAAATATAAGCGTATCCTTCAAATTTAATTGTTCATACCATATACCAGTGGCAACAAGTCTACGACGCAGACCCACGTTTGGTGAATACTGCTGTTTCTTTTTGTTGGTTGTTGATTCTGTTCAATTCGTTTAATTTCATTCAGTGATTCGAAATAAACTGAAAGTAAGAGATATGAATAATGTACACTTTTCTTGTAATCGTATTAATATTATCAATATCACATTCCATCATTTCCATCTATCAATCATTTTAATTTTTAGACTTATTCATATGCGTATTGAATTGGACTTATATGCATCCATAATTTAATAATGTTTCACGGTGACATCATACCTTATGTAAAATTATTACTAATAAATTGTATTCATTATTTTTATAAATACCATCACCTTAAAATATCCTATTATATAAATTGTTCAGAAAAAAATCTATAAATAAGTTTTTTTTGTATTATTATACTGTCCACTGGCTACTATATTATACCATTAATTTCCTTTTATTTCTTAATTTATTTAAGTAAAATTAATATGATTAACTAAATTATTTATTCATTACCTAGTTTTCACTTTTTAAATAAATAGTTCAAAGATCATATTTATTTAGAAACGTTTTCAGGGCTAATATTAATTACATTAGGTTCATGCGCGCGCATGAACCTAATTATAGTGTGGTAATGAAGTAAACGATTTTATGTGGTAATGTGGTATTACCGGAACCGGTATTTATAGTCGAACTAAAATCTAGTTACAATTAAAATAGTTATAAAATATGATATATACTTAGCATAGGATGTGAAGCAAAATTGTTGTACTCCAAAATTTCATTTATAGGAAAACTTAAAACAACTTCTAAATTTATCGTTCCAACACTATCCAAAACAGTAACCACATTTCCTCCGCTCAACAGATTATCATGGAATTCAATGTACACATTAAATTGTAGCGGAAAATTAAGAGAAATTTCCTTGAACAAGTTTAATATTATTAATGAATACTTTAAATTTATAACTGTGATCGATGACTTACTAGGTCTTCGATAAAATCCAAGAACAAGATAAATTCAGTGAATTGCTCAACTTTATTTATTGATGAGTCATACATTATAACATAAATTATTAGGAATCCTGAAATAAATGAAGTAAAAATAATTTGTTTGTATTTTGTTAATCAAAATGCTATGGTGACTTTTTATTTTAGATTTATTAACTATACACGTATAATACAGATTTAGATAATTATATAGAAGTTAGTAAACAATAAATATCGTGTATGATTTAATTAAAAAAATTATTGACTTATTTTAAATGTAAGTTATATATTTTTTCTTTTGAAATTAGACTGATTAAAAACAATATAATCAAATAAATATGGAATTGGTAATTATTTTTATTGTATTGGCTAAAATTTTGTAAGTATATTTTCTACTAAAAGTATATTTTTCATCGTTTCTTGTTTTTTTAAACGGGGTTTAAAGTTTTAAATTCTTATAAGCTATATTACATGTATTACATATATTACTATATTATTACATATTATTATAAGGAGTTTATAAATAATATTATTATCATTCAATAATGTTAACTATTTTAAATGCCAGTTATTTTATTGCTTTTATCGTAGACTTAGGATGAAGTATTGAAATGTAATAATTCAAAAATTCAATCTTGGTAGACATATCACTTTTGAAATAAAATAAATATAACTTATATATGTGATCGATATATTGTGTGATCTTCCTAATTTTACTGCGAGAGCACTTGTCAGATTTTTTTATTCATTAAAATATTCTTTAAGCGACTATAAAAAAAAAAAAAAAATAGGGAAGGCATTCCAACGGTAGCCAACGAGTTCATTTGTCATTTGATCACTCTTCATTCGTTATATGCGTTGAAATAAAAAACAACTAACTAATCTACATAGACCCCTACTTTATTTCTCCGGCCTACTTTCTAGTTAATCGAATAGTTTTATTTTATAATTATTAGGAATTTTGTGAGTTTAGTGATTCGTATTTTCTATAACACTTAAATGTGATAAAATCACGTTTTTAGTAATAAATATACTTTAAACACAATGTGTATTAGAGGTAGGCACCACACATTTAAAAATAAAATTATACTTTCATGGAGTCCACTGCACGATTATCTTAGAAGCTACCTGTTCGCATAAAACAATATATATCAAATCGGCTGCTTATTATTTAGTTCACTTTGATAATTGACATAGCAGCAATGTACAACTTATATAATATTATTATTAAACCCCTCCCCCCTTCTCCAATTAAACCTCAGTAAGAGATTTGAACGGTACGCGTGCGGCCGGTTCATGTTTAACTGCACTGATGATCTAAGAAAGTCACATTAAAAATGCATGCAAAACATGTAAGTACGTAAAAGGTTACCGTAAAACGTATAGTCTCTTTTAGTCCAAAAAAAATAGGTATTAACCATTCGCTATTGTGAGAGATACCCAATAAATATTGGATTGTAATCCGTTTGCAGTATGTGTGGGCCCGGGCCGCACCGATAGCGACGAACTCACGCGAGTCGTCCGGGGTGCACGCGCGTTAAACGGCGGCCAGCAGTCTCCGAGGTTTTATCGCGTGAAGAGGTTTTTATAATATTATACATATAAGGCTGCTGGATCTTTCTCTCGGTCTTATAATATACACACATATATATATATATATATATATATATATATAGATATATATTGTATTAATAGACATACCTGAGTTTTTACTGTGCACTTATAAACCCGTTGTTTTTTCCTTTCCCCCGCCGCCGGTGCACTCTTATTCCGATTCTCCTTCTCTTACTTATTTTCTTCCGTCTCTCTTTTGCGTCTTCCTTATTCCTTGTGCCGTCTCCCGCGCGCGCTCACACACACACACACACACACACACACACACACATACACACGCGCACGCACATATGCGACCGCCGCACGTTATTATTATACACAGAAACATACCGGTCGCGTTAAATCAGTCGTTGTGTGCGTGTGTTCGGTGTATGTGTGCAAGCTTATATTATATGCGCACGATGTGCGTAAGTAAATGAGAGAGAGAGAGAGAGAGAGAGAGAGAGAGAGAGAGAGAGAGGGAATCAGGACTAAATGGAAAAAAAATATAAAAGGAATCTCGCGGTAATAATTCAATAATATATAAAGTAGCGGGGGAAAATTGAAAAGTCAAATAAAGAAGAATAAATAAATAATAAAACCGGAGCGTTTATAGCGTGTGCCCGATCTCCGGAGCCAGCAGAGATAGAACTCTCGGCCGCGTGATTAATGGTCGGCCATAAAGTTCGAAAAAACAAATGCCCCGAGACTTGCGAGATTGATGAATTTACTGAGTCGGCCTCGTCCGAGCGGACACCTCAATGTCATCAAGAGATATATAATAATGTTTTTTTTTTTTTTGAAATCGCTCTTTATTGGTCGTAAACCTTTTTAGTTTTTACCGGGCGTGTGTGATGTTTGCTGCAAACGGCGGCCGCGGTAAATGGAATGCAATCCACATGCTGCAGAGTCAACTATTACGCGTGTCCAGATGATCAAAGAACCTGTGCGGTCCGCGTGGCGACGTTATAAGGGCTGCTGCTGCTGCTGTCCGTTGTTATATAGTTGTTGATTTCCAACCGTCTTTCATATTTTGTAAATCCGCGGGCCGGCACGAGTGCAATCCTTTCGTTCCCGTAACACACTGCACGAGTATACTCGCGACAAGCTACCATACATATTTTGTTCCGTGCTTGGAATTATATATACACTAACACACAATCTAATTATTTTGACAGCCATACGACGAATGATGATAATAACGTAAGGAAAAAAAAAACGACAACAAACATACGATGAAAAAATGAAACTATATTACCAAGTGCATTATTAATATATTATATGGACGGACGTGTGTATATTATAGGGGATTATACGGGCAGTTAACAATGTCCATTGTACATAATATATGGGGACGGTATTGCGTGTTTTTTTTTTTTTTTAAACCGCGTTTTCCGAACCATCACCGGTGGTGAATATATTATTATTATATCAATAATATATTAACATTCAATGACTAATCGAACAAGTTCGCGACGCACGTTGACGTGAACATATTTATAGGGTACATACGAGTATGTGTGTTATATATTATAATTTATATTATATGAGTAGTATATATGACGTTCAATTGACGTTATAGGACGTATCGTTTGATCGTATCGCGCGAAATGCGAGTGCGTCATGATCGCATAGTTCGTGTGCAATTTTTTTTTTAAGTCAACCGTAGCACAACACGTTATATATTATTATACAGCATGCATATGGAACATCATCGTTACTATATGGTTTTGTGTTTCGCTTGTGAACAAATATAATATTATGCACGTATATTTATTGGAAATGAAGTACACATAAATGTTATGTACAGTTACTAACACGGGTTGGGTACAGCGTCTATTTGGCACACGAAACGTACGCAACATTATGTACATCTATAAATAGGTAATATGTAATAATAATATACAAGGATTACGAATACTATAAGATACCTATACATCGTTGAAACGTTGGTGGTAATTTTTCAGGAGTAAAAATTATACAACTAGTATTTCCAAAGATAGTAATATTCAACTACGTTTTGAAGCGTAGTTTATTATTACTTCGACTCCAAGGATAATACTGTAAAACCACTTTTAAATATCTAATTATAAATACATTATTTATAAACGTTTCAATAATATACATACGTCATACATATGTACAAATACTTTTTTTTATACAATAGTATGTAATATTATACATGGAAATAGATACCGATATTTTACACGTTAAACATAGATTATCTTGATCAAACATTTTTAATGTACAACTTAAAAATCATAAGTTTGTAACATTTTATCTAAAAAACTTATATTCTTATAATTTTTTTTTTTAATATTTTTTTTTTATTAATAGGTAATTTTATGGAAAATAAATTTTTATTTTCATTTTTTAAAGATGAATTAATTAAATGTATATATTAAAAACAAATTCAAAGTAAAAAATCATTTCTTTTTAAGAACTTATAGCTAAAGCTTAGATGCAATAATACACTAAAATTTAGAGGATCCATCTTTTTTCAATTCCACTCCCCTTCCCTTATTCAAGCTTAAAATATTTAAAAAATAATTCAACCACTGATTTAGTATTGGATTTCTATACATTTTCGAATAAATATTTTACTTTAAAATTCAGTAAAAAATTATGTACTCTGAAACCATAAAACTTTAGGAAAGTATATAATAATATAATGAAAAATAAAAATAAAATCATTTAGCCAAAATGTTATATACCTAGTACTGACTTCAAATTTTTCTACTATGAAAAAGTCTGAAATATCAGTTGAATTTTAATGTTTTTTAGTTACAATACGATACCTAACCATTATTTATGAATATGAATTATAGCTTATTGCACCAAAGTTTTATATTTTGTTTATTTATTTATTTATTTTGTAACGCCTAAGCAGGCAATATTTTATATACAATTTAATTTTACATACAAATAATAAAAATGTGATTTAAAGCATAAAGTTTACGTGAATTAATACTCTTTAACGTTAAATATAGACTGTAAGATTGCATCAATAATTCCAGAGGGAA
Source organism: Chaitophorus viminalis (assembly GCA_025469195.1). Classification (NCBI taxonomy): domain Eukaryota; kingdom Metazoa; phylum Arthropoda; class Insecta; order Hemiptera; family Aphididae; genus Chaitophorus; species Chaitophorus viminalis. The sequence continues at coordinate 67,815 of JAIPRK010000682.1, forward strand.
AGGTTAGTATAAGATATTTTAAAAAACTATCATTTTCAATTTTAATACTTCATAACTTAAATATTAAATGGTGACATAATTTAAAAAATAATATTTTTTTTTTTTTGCAATCATATTTAAAATAGAAGAGTACCTATAGTAATATTAGTATGCCATACCTACTTAAAAGTTAAATCTATACTACTGATGTAAACACACCATTTAATTAACATTTAAAAAATGGTTTTAATGAGCTCTTATAATCAATTTCAGACGTTATTTTTGTTTATAAACTTAAAATGTATTATACTTTATTATTACTCATAAATTATTACAGTTATACAACGTTCTTTTTTTGTTTTAGTATATAAACATTTTATAACTCATTCAACTAATATATTTAGTATAACTTATTTCATTTTTTAAATTATATATGTTTTACTTATTATTGCTTAATTATAGTTTTAATATAAGCCATAATCAAGACAATTTATATATATTAATATATTATTATATCATATTATATGTGCAAATTAAGCATATATAGTTAACACAATCAACCTTCAAATAATGTTGGTCCAAAAATATATAATAATATACTACCATTATTAGGTCTTAAACTAAATAATGAAAGCCTGTTAATAATTTTAAAAAATATATAGTAATTTGGCTACAAAATGATCAAAATATAAATATTTTTATTAGGCGCGTGACTGTAAACTTGTTAATTACCTATATAAAATGTATGTATACCTAAGTAACGACACAAAAAAATACAAAAAATTATGTTTTATTTCAATTACCTTATAAAGTTTTTTCAATATTAGTTATTTATTTTAATACGGTTTTAAAGTCTAATTTTATACAATTTAATGGATGTTATATTAATATATTATACACTATTTATAAAAAATGCTACATAGGTACATGTTATAAATGTAATATGGTAGCTTGCGAATTCGTGGGTTTCCACACAAACCTGTTCTCTGGTGCCCATTATCTCTTCAAAAAAATAAGTAAAAATAATATTTTATAATTTTAACAATAATTATATCGTCATGGTAATACGTATGTTAATACACTAACATTTTAAATGTAAGTTATGTAAAAATTTTTGTACGAAGTGAAAGAAATATTTTTTTACCAAATATATTATAAAAGATGGAGAGTCATTATAATGGTCATTTACGTTATTTTTTCAAAATTAAAATTAAAAAACCTCAAAGATACAAATGGGATTATAAATTTTATATTTTCATGTTAAAGAAAAAGTGTGAACCTTGTTAATGAATAAACAACTTTTTTGAAGAATTTAACATTATAGTATTACATAAAGTACTGCAATTTTATTACTGAAAATTGATCGACGACATTTTATATGAGTAATTATTACTTAAAATTATATTCTAGTGATTATTATTTGCTATATATACGGATACAATATTATGCGTTGCTGTAAATATTTATTTTATAGAATAACTGCAGAAGTTTAACTGAATAGAAACTTAATATAAGTTAGACATAATACTTTTGTACTATATTTTATGGCATTATAATTACCTAATCATTTTATAAAATATGTAAATTATTTCTTGCTCATCTTCTAAAAAGTTATATATGCAATTGTATTGAATTTTTAAAGATTTATTAATAATCGTAATGAAGCTATTTCTAGGGTATTTAAAAAGACAAAACGCGTATATTCTCACGCAAGATATTCATAATATAATAAAACCCGAAAACCGAGGTAAACTCAAATTATCTTGGCCTATTCTTGGTTCTATTATTATGTTCAGTATATCATTATGAAATAATAAATATGGGATAATGTGCATATGAAATATAAAATATGTGTATGGATTTCGGGCATATAACATTGTATTTTTTAGTCTCTATAAATTGGTTTGATCACCATTGCAGTCATTGCATCAATTAAACCTTCTTAAAGATTCAAAAAGTGACTGAACAAAAAAAAGAGTCTTTTATTCGTGTATTTAGACATTCAGTTTTATTTCATCATTGATGAATGTCGGAGAGTAAAAAAATACTAAAAACATAAAGAATATTATAGATTTAAAATGAATAGTATTTAGGTACTGTAAATGGTCAGATTCATTTTTCTGTTCAAAAATACAAGATATAATTTCATTATTATTTTCCAATCAAAAATAATACTGTAGTTTATCATATGCTGTATTGCGTTAGTGTATACTATATAATTATATTTTATGTATATTAATTAATAATTTGTCACATTATTCAGTATTATAGTTGTAACGTTTATAACTAAAATAGGTATATAATTAGAAATGTTTTAAATTCTGGTCCGACTAGGAGTATTATTATGAGTTATTATTTAAACATATTTATACCTATTTATAGGTATATCGTATATAAATTTGTTTCATTTGTTTCAACAAATTAGAAAACATTAAAAATATAATTTTTTTTACCGATTTGGAAGGGCATTTTAAAGCATATGTTGGGACTTACAGATTCTATGTGATAATTCATGTAAGAGTTGTAAATCAATTTTATTTTAGGTTCTTATTTAAATTTTAAAATGAATATTCAATCACTGTCAGGAGCAAAAAATGCAATTCCACAAGGAAGATTTTTTTTTCAATTGCTAATATCATCAGATACCCTAAGCATGTGTGTACAATAAATATGATTATATATACAAAAGATTTTGATGATTGTGGTTCAATTAACCAAAAGTAATTGTATAAAAATAATTATTATTTATCAGTTAATTCAAATGCAAAGTAAATATTTACACTTTACTTTTAAATGTATTGATATATTTAAAATAATGTTAAATGTTTTCTTTTAAACATGAGATAACATTGTAACTAAGAAATGTCTGTAAATTATAATAATAATGAAATATTAGTATTAATGATAATAGTAATAATGAATTACATCGTTGATTTCGCGAGCGAAACCAAAATCTTCATTATAATAGTAATAATGATTTAAAAACACACTTAATCCAATTAACCCATTATACTACTATATTGAAAGATAGGTACATACCTAGTTCTTAGTCTAACAAACACGATCAACAGATCACGTCCATAAATAAAATAGAGGATAATCACTTCATTGCACTAAAACAGTCACGTTCAGACGTTTATGCCTCTATCTTTATATAATATGTTGGCCACGCCGCATTGATATATTATAATGATGACAATTTCATTTACATTTTTAAATATCTTTTCTATTAAACTGTTAAATTTGAAATTAAATAAGTTTTCAAATTTTTTAAGTATCAACAAGTGCATAAGATATAAGATATTAGAGCCAGTACTTTTAGATCTGAATACAAATAACTGAACGCGCATTTTTAATACCAATCTAATTATAATTTAAAATCTTGAACACAATAGTTGTTAGTTTGTACAATAATGTGAACAATTTGCTAATTTGAATTTTGTATGATAAAAATAATTTATGTAGATATTTAATATACACATAAGATACGGATGTAATACAATAATTAATTTACCTTTATTTGGCGTGTGTCAGTCGTGTAAATCATTTTATCTGTGTTTAATCATGAATTAGTTATTTTATACTTATAATATGTACATTTTTCTACTACAGATTCTTTCAACTTTCATATATATATATATATATACAGTAGAAACCGTTTATAATGACGTTCAAGGGACCAAAGAAAAAAGGTCATAATAACCGGTTGTCATTATAACCAAAATGACGAAAATTGTAATATCTGTCATCTAATACTTTTTCCCAAGCTTTAAAAATCATTAATATACCATCTAATATTCACTTCAAATTTGTTTTCAATATTATTTATCATATTTAACACCAAACATTTTCGAAAATAAGTTTTCATACATTTTATTACGTTTTGATCCATTGGTTGAAGAACAGACGTACAATTACTGGGTAAAAATATAAATTTAATATTGTGTAATGCTACAGTGCAATGTGCTGGACTGCAGTAGTTAACCAAGTGTAAAATGTTTTCTTTTTTTCTTCCTAACTCTAAATCCCAATTAAATAAAATTTTAGACCATAATTCTGCAGTTATCCAAGCTTTGGAGTTAGATTCATATGTTATCGGTAACTTTACACTTTTGATGTTTTTGAAACATCGTGGAGTCCGGGATTTTTCAATTATGATAAGTTTTATTTTTTTACCAGTCATACTTGCTGAAACTAAGACAGTCAGACGTTCTTTGGACATTTTACCACCTGAACATTATTTCTCCATTAAATTTTAATGTTCTGTTACGAAGCATTCTGTAAAAAAGTCCAGTCTCATCTGCATTATAAATTTGGTCATCTGTAATTTGGTTATCTTTCTCGTAATTTAAGTAAAGTCATTATAGATAAAATATTTTTCCAATATTACCAAAAGTAACCGTCACAACATCCGTATAGTCATTATATAGATGTCATAATAAGCAATACACATTAGTACATACAATATAGGAGTTTTACCGGGACCTTTAATATAAGGTCATTACATTCATTACATGTCACTACAACCGGTGTCATTGTAAACGGTTTCTACTGTATATATATATATATATTTATATACATTTACATCTATATCAGCTATTTTTTTTACTAAACTATCTTATTTGATTTCTTACAATCTTGATGTTCTCTGTTTATTACCGTATGATTGTTTTTTTCTCAATCTATTAAAAAAATATAAACATTCATTTTATTTTTTAGTTGTTTTCTAATAACTATAATATTAATATATGCATTCAATATTATAACATATGTATAATTAAATCTAAATATATAATAAGTATTATTCACGATTCTATTCCAAGTGATTGTTGAGTTAGGATAATATAATGCGTATACCTAAATAATGTATAGATAATGTAAATTGTTAGTCATAATACTAAATATAAAATAAACAGAGGTCGATTTATCATGATGCAGTGTTTATTAAAATCACGAATATTATATATATTTTAAATATTATATTTGATTCATTCAATAATCAATATTAATTCAACTAAATTGTATACAGAAATGTCAGAAACATCATAGATTGATTTCCATAGTATTCATATCTTATCTAAAACGGATGCATCACGGGAAATACCTATGTGTTATTATTTATTTAAATGAGCTATTAAAATTTAAAAATGTTGATGAGTTTATGTTATCGATTATAAAATAACTTTAAATCGTTTTATAGTACACCTATCGATGCTATACAAATTCACTTGATACCTTAGTCAATAGGCAGTTGCCGCAATAAGTAATTACCATATTAAAATAATCACGCAGTTTCAATTAAAGAATAAAATGTGTTCAAATATGTAAATAGCTCTGTTGCATCACAATCGATCGACCTTATCGCGTGACCGCACTTATATAGTTGGTAGTAGGTACTGTTGTGTATGTGTGTGTGCATATTATGTCTTCCACCGTATATCTACTATCAAGTTCAAGGAACGTGAGGACGAAATATGCTACTCGTAGATTTAATAGATCGTGCATTTTACGCGGTAAAACAGTTCATACGAAAAGGACATACAATACGCGTGGTACATAAATATTGATTGTCCGTTGAGCACTTCGCAAAGGCAATGGTGACGTTGTACGAACAATTTATAGTGAGGATACTATACCTCGGGTCCACGAGCGTTGATGTCTTTATCACCGAATCTGAGCACAATAATAATTATATTCAGTGAAACCTGTCCAAGAAATATCCCGAATAATAATAAGGAAGTGAAGTCTGCTTTTGGTGGACATCTATTTGGGTCCCGTCACCATCGGGGACATCGCATTATGTCAGATAATCCGGAAATCTTGTCCATGCAAGATGCAAAACGAATTGCGTCTTATTGTTTCTTATTATTCCACGTGAATCCGTCCTAGTCTTCGGAAAATTGTCATCATACCCTGTCGTATATATTATGCCATATAATATACAGGATTTGGCAGCGTGTGTGGTGCGTATAGGATTACATACTATAATTCGGTGTACATCACTGAGAGATGGAATAGATTCGTCACGACGATGTAGCGATCTAATTCGACGATGGTTACAATTATAATAATAATAATAATAATAATAATAATAATAGTAATAGTAAAAATGATAATGTTCATTGTACTCAGCGGCAACGAGTGGCCGGAGGCGATAACTTTGTAGTGTTAATTTTCTTCCCGTCCGAATTTACGCAATAACAAAATGGTTTTGGGTTCCATCGCGCGCGGCAGTTCCCCGTACACAATATAATTTTCATAGTATAATACAATTAATACATATTGTATATAATATTATAATCTCGTAGTGTTTGTCGACAGCACCGCGCGGTCGCGCATGGGACGACGGAGGAAAGTATTACTCATCGCCACTGATTTGCCCACCCACACCACCGCGGCGTGGGTCGTGGTTGTCAATGAAGCCTCTGGTGTTGTATATATGTATATATATACATACAAACAGTGGAATTTCAATTTTTTCCTTTCCAATTGTTTGCGCCACCGCCGCGCTGCACTGGCGTTTACCGTAACTAATCCGATCACACAAGACACACACTTAGATACATACAATATATTATATTTATATATACGTGGTACAGGTATGTACACACGCACACTGCAGGTATAAACACGCGATATATATTCCATTTGTCGGCTTGTCGAACAACATCATCGTATTCGTCGTTGTCGTCTTCGTCATTGCGCACACAAGCCTCGCGGTCATGCTGAAAAAAAGAAATAATAATAATAATAATAATAATAATATATTGCCGGACACTTCAATATACGTACACACATACACATAATGATTATCTGTTATATACGTTTCCTATACCGATTTATTATTATTACTATTATTATTATTATTATTATTATTTACGTTCTGATAATTAAAACGCGATTCACAATGACCGCAGCTTCCACATAATACAGATCATCTCTTCAACATAGTATCCATGCGCACTAGCGTGCGCGCGTGTTATTTATTATTGTTATGTTGTGTTATCTCTCTTTCTCTCTCTCTCTATTTCTACGCGCGTGTGTAACTGTGTGAGTGTATGTATACGTATGAATTTGTTCGATATTAATGATTCTATTGTGTCAGCGATGAACAAAGAGCACAGGTGCCGTGGGAACGCGGCGGTATGTCCTTTTTAAAAGTAAATTAGAAAAAGAAAAAAAACGAGAAGAGAACACAAGAAGAAGAAAAAGAAGAAAAAAGACAAAAATAGAAAAGTCGGACGATTGTCTCGAGCAATAGTGTTTAATAGGGAAGCGACTCGTGGTGGATGGGGCGGAGGCAACCATTGCAATGGTCGGACACGTTATCACACGTGCAACATATATACCCTCTTACTACCATCCGCAACAGGTTGCTATTACCATGCCACCGCTATTCCCCTCTCCTCTAATTTAGGGTACCTGTCCTCTTCTGTTCACTGTTGGGGTTTGTCTCTACATAGTATATATATATTATATATATACAAGACATATATGAATCAAAATATCAATACCTCACACGCGAAAAATCCAACAATATGAATGAAAAGGATTTGGGTGGTAAAAAACAATGTAATACACCAACTTTATTCTCCTCTTGTCTACATCAATTTTACCTTGAAATTGATTCTTTTTTTTTTTATTAATAAACGTAATCTACAATCAATACATACATTTTTTCTACAACAAGTAGGTTCGATAAGCCGTAAATATGAGTTATACTAAATAAAACAATGATTAATTTGAATTAGGAAATTATCCAGTGATGAAACTCAGTGAATACTCTTTCAAAACTAGTTTTAGCCAATATTTTTGTACAGTGTGCACTTAGAAACTAAGTTATCGTACATTTAGTAACAGAAATTGATATTATAATCATTGTAGTTGTTTTTGTAGCCTATTAAAAGAAAATCAATAACTATCTATGGGGTAAAAATTGTTTTATTCAGATAGGTACTTATATCTTTATGCCATTTAAGATTTATACTGTCTTAATACTCAACTATTGTTACATGGATAACTTAACATGTATCTTATAACCAACTAATTAGTGATTCAAATTATACTTAACAACAAATTTTAAGACTGAAGAAATAATAAGTCATAATCAGTAATCACTGTCATAAATTTGTACTAATTTTCTTAAAATAAAATAAAATAAAATTATAAGCTATTAATACTAATGGATTTTGGTAAATTTTAAATTTAATACATTTAAAAACAATTTAAAAAAAAAAAAAACTAACTGGAACTTTCATTATTCTAAACATAATTATATATTTTAGTGGTTTTTATAGATCTCTAAATGCCAGATGAAATGTTTACATGAATATAAGAATACAAATATTATTTTACACGATTTGATTAATGATTAGTAATAGAAAATTTTAGGAATCCTTTTACAATTGTCAATTTTATACATCAACGATTTATTTTTTTTTATTTATGTAAATGGTATGATCAATTAGTGTCTGGAATAATATTATTTATAAAATAAAATTCATACGTTATGTTATAATGGTATATAAGAACGTAATTATTAATTAAATAATTTTTTATCCCATTATAATAATGCATGATAATGTTAATAAGACGTAAAATAATTACCTTTATTATATAAGTATTAATTGATTTTTTAAAACATTGAATTTATTGAAATAATTTTAATATAAGTTATAGTAATTGTTTATAAAAATATTTCAGAAATTATAATCCTGAAGCTGAAGTTGTTTTTGAAATCGAGTACATGAAAACACAATTTATTTAAGTGTTTTTAGTTTATTTTCACAGTTAAAGACATGTGAATAAAAAGGGTCCATCATCGCCACCCTTCTAATAAAAATCCGTGAAAATATATATTATACCATGAATAATATACCCCAAAACATATATTATATTAACATTTTTATTATTCACGCGTTAAATTTAAAACATAACATTGAATTATTAATAATAAGATAAATTATAAATGAGAAGATTGGATCATGATGTTTATTAGTCTTATTACTATTTTACATACAAATACAATTAAAACAGGTGTAAATTGATTTCAAAAAAACTGGTGCAGCAGCCAACAATATTTAAAAACCATGTCACAGCATATAGATTTTGTTTATTCATTTGATAACTGTGTCTCTATAGTATTATAATAGTGAATTTAAAAACATGAGTATAATAAATTGGCTGTTATCCAACTTTTGTATACTAATGTTTGTTATTAAATAACAACCCTATAGATACCAATATTTTGGATGGTGTCCAACAATAATGCATTTTACTCACATGTGTGGTTTGATTAAAATTGTTTCAAATATACTTGTATGTATAAATTTTTAACATATATTTCATCTTAATTAAAATTGATATGATCATTGTGATATTTTTTTGTAGAAGCTTCGAGTGTATAAATTACTTTACCAAGAGTCAAATTAGCAATGTTACTTATTTATAGGCTCTAAAGAAAATAGATTTACTATAAATTCGTAAACAATATACGTGTCCGTGATTGTTAAAAATTATATTATATAAAATTTTATTATTTCTTAATATCATTGCCATATCTAAAAATGATTTTTTAAGGAAATTTGAAATTCGGAAAGTATATTAGTATGTAAATACAGTACAGGTGTACTTTTGTGTATATTTATATAAATGACACTCTAAACGGTGGATAGGAGTTAACACGTGCCACTTTCATGAAATTGTATACATTAATCAACCGCACTCCAAACAACATAATTTGATAACGCGCGTAGCATTACTTTAATCTAGTTACATTGTATATGGGAACGGGCGCAAATAAGCGTCGACCGTGTAGGGCGCGGTGCTGCGGCACTGACTTGGATTAGGGGATGTTTGGCAATAACACTGAAACCGTCATTAGACAGTGCCTTTTATTTTTATTGTATATATTTTTTTTCTCGTAACCCCTTTTCCCGCACTACGCTCTCACCCGCACTAACTCTCACCGAGTTCCGAACGAATGGTTTCCACCCTCTCACGACCAATACATGCGTTCAACGACAGCGGCACACGATGATTTTCGGGCAATGTCTTTCGACGTTACAAAATTATAGTCCATATCCTCTATTTCTCATTCACTGATCGTATATACGTATATACGTATGTAACTGCCCTGTATTTACCCTCGGGTCCCTATGACGTCCGTTTCACCTCTCTCTCTCTCTTTCACTCGTTTCATTTTATTATTTCTCATACACACAAATACACTCACACACACACGCACACGTACACGTACACATACACACACACACACATGTACATGCACACACATACATACATATGATACACTTGGACGTATATATTTTGTGCCTCGCACTTCTTTCACCAAAATCATCTATACCGCGCGCACCCCGTCCGCTCCGCCGTCCAACGCCCGCCGTCCAACGCCCGCCGCGCGTAACACAATGCAACCTCAGGTGTACAGGTGCGATCGCGTCGGCAAAACCCTGCGTGCCGGGTCCATCTTAATGACAGGGCACGCCACGAGTGCGGAGAAATCACATCATAGAAATCCCGCATTTAATATCAGTACACGCGCGCCGAGTTTGTGTGCATTATTATAATAAACACAAATGGGGGTGTTTTTTATATTCTTTTTTTTTTTCTTTCGTAATTTCGGTTCGGTTTTAACTGTTGTTATTATTATTATTATTATTATTATTATTTGTATCCTCATGTAACAATAGGTACGAAATGAAAAGGCAATCGAATTATTATTAATCCCAAGCACATACACACACACACACACACACACACACACACGCACACATATAATATATATATTATATATTACATAAAGTATATACGTATCTCGCGGATAGAGTTTGTTCGGAATGCTTATTATATTATACTTGCACGTATATAACGTAGTCGACTTTAACATTGTACATAATATGATATTACCGGTGTATATAATTTCAGCTGTTAATGCCTTTTTATCCGGTTAGTCTGTCTTGCCCCTCCCTCTCTACTCATGGACGTTCGGCATAATTTTTACAGTTTCATTTACACTATTGGGGTGTGCGCCGGCACGTCCACCCCATTTGTGTACGAGTGCAATGCAGTGTAAAACCGTTTTCGACGTTACGCGATGTGCCGATTTATCATCGTAATAATATTTATGTCGGCCAAATCTAATAAAGAAAATTTTGAATTTTAAGCGGCTGCCGTTACTCCAAGAGGGCACTAATGTGATTGCTTCCCTACGATAAACACTGCAGTGCCAATGGCCTCGGGAAGAAGCATCACGAACGTTCGAGGGGATGAGCGCAAGTGGGCAGAAATAGTAGTACAGGGCCGCGACTATACAGCGGCGGCGGCGGCGATGACGTTGTCAATTTATTACGTGCAATTAATTCCATGTAGTTTATGTCTTCATCGCGTAATATACAATACGAGCGGAGATGGTGTTCGTATAATACCGAACGTTTTCGAATAAAGAGCCCTCGGGGAACGATCCGTCGGATATAAAATTATTATTTTAATAGTCGTTTTTTTTTTTAATTTTTTTTTTTATTATGTACTCCGCACTAACTCTCCGACTGAACGCAATGATGACCACTCGTTCGGCACTATTTTTCAACTCGTTGTCTCATAATAATAATAATATTGTACGCATTGCATAACTGCAAGTGTACGACCTCGACAGCATTTTTGAAATATCCAACTCATAAAATGAACTGTTCGATTTTGGAGGATAGCTTGAAAATGTATCCATACATATTTACAGTACGTTTTAACATTTAATAACTTATATATGTTTAAACAATAAATTTGTTTTTGTACATTAATTATATAATAATTTATTGACGTCAATAATACAATATAAATAGACGATTCAGTTCAAAAAATATTTTCATACACTGCGATAAGTTTAAATTGATTAGAAGTTTATTGAAAACTAAACAATTTGAATGTTTTTCTTTATTATTTTCTTTATTGTCATGTAGTCTAAAAAATGAAAACTGTTAAAGTATTTCTACGTCGTACTTTCATGTTATATAATGTATTATAGGTGTTAAAGTATTTAAAATATTTACATAAGTGTATTGAACAATCTGTTTATATACTTACATATCAATTTCTGATTATATTTAACAAATCAATTCAATTTCAGGTTGTATATTTGAATATAACTTGTAAGAACCCCTACCCTTAATGACCAAGTAAACATAAATTATTTGTTTTTAAATAAAATATCTATGTATTATATTTCGTATATAACATTATGTTATTTAGAATTATCCTTCTTAAGGCCTCACCTGTCACCTAGTAATATAATGTCTTATGATTTTCCCCTCTTGGATGTCTACCTAATTTCAAGATTCGGAACCTTTGAGGGTTTGGATACTGTTTCATGGAATGGGCATTGCAATGGTTTCGTGTAGGTTATGGTTTTGTATGAAAAATATCTGTAACCCATAAAAATATGATATGATATTGCTAAGGAACTGAATTTGAAATCTCGACTTACATTGTTAACTTGGTGCTAATAAAAAACATGTCTGGAACGTGCCTCATCAAAAACGATTTATAAGGATTCACCCCTATAGTGAAAAATCACAAAAACACACTCCGTAGTCCATACTGATGTACCACCCTAAAGAATTTAATGAACCGTAGACCCTAAAGCATCTCGTATTAACATTTTGTTCATATACGTTCTACAAAAAATTACACACACACACAAAAAAAAAAAAATTATTTGCCTAACTTATCTGGGATGTTTTACGACTTGTTTTTTAGAGTTTCTGGTATTTTATGTATTTTATTCGGGGAGAAGATTAGAAGGAAACTTATTTTTATTTATTGCGTTTCTTGATAAAAAATGATATTAAATTATGAACAACAAATATAGATATATCAATATTTTTCTTCTATAATACTTTGATAAACTTAATATAAATTCATCCGGTTAAAAAAAATGAATATATATCTTACTAATTGTAATTCTATACTTATATGATTTTCTAAATGCATTTTAGATAAGTAATGAACAAAACTAATAACAAAACTGTGTAAATATTTAGTAAATTTTAAAAATATATGATTAAAATCAACATTAAAAGTATGTTTATAGTTATAAGTAGTAGTTATTAAACTATACCAGATTTATCTGCGCAACACCTATTAATTTACATGAATATATTATTTTAAAAAGTTGATGGTAATTCTTATATTGAATACTTATTTCTCATTGTTTACTCAAGCGTAGTATAGTGGTATGTAATTATTTTTTATTTTAACGTAATAATTAATTCACAAATAATGAGTTTAAACGATTTGATTGTAAAATATGATTTGTTATTTTGTTCAAAGTTTTCATTGTTAGGTGAATACATAATTATGTAAAATCACAACACACTCTCACTCACAATAATAATGTTCTTTTAATATATAAAAACACATAAATGTTTATGCATATATAAGTAAAAATGTATTTATATAAATACTATGTATACTTATGCAACTTATTGAGAATTGAGTTCTTATAGTGATTTAGTGATGTTCAACGTCAACCGCGTGTGTGACGTATGTAATATATAGTATATAAATACTGTTCCTGTAATGTCTTTATTGGTATTTTTTTTCTATTTTATATTACTATTTTATTAGTATGATAATTAGTATTGAGACGTCAGGTCGAAAGATGTTAATATGTCTGTGGAATGCAGCTGAAACTGTCGACCCTCGGACGATATTATCGGTCGTATCCTCGGAACGTAGACGCTAATTGGACAGGCCTCTTTGTAATCGTCCTCCTCGTAACAATAATTATTATTATTAGAGTTATATACGCTTCTTCCGTCAACCGGATGTCGAAAATTATTGCATTTGTACCAGACTCGAAAAATCGTTCTCACCGCAGATGGGTTTTATATATTATGATATAATATATATATGTATTTATTTTATTATCATTATTATTATTATTATTTTCGACCGCTAATGATATTTTTTCATATGGAATGTAACAAAAATGAACGTCTCTTGATGTCATCCCATACGTAATTATAACCTTCGTTTTGTAAGAGAAGAAAAGTATTATTCGATTATTTTTCGAAGCACTAAAAGATAAAAAGACACGAAGTATTACCTGGGGGGCCGGGGCGGTTAATGATATATAGTTTTTAGCAAAAGACACTCCCACTATATTCATTGTTTTTTTTTTTTTGTCGTATTGGTATGAATTCTCGTGTAACGTGTTAATAGGCCCTCTATAACCCCAAACTGGTGGTCTATCAAAACATATAACTTAAATACCTATTTTCATACTTGGCTGGAATTTACTGAGGTTTGATATAAATTGAATGTTAATGGTATTTTGAATTTTTAATAATAACTGTTATACAATGTACAGAATAAAATATTTTAAATTGCACAACCTTTTAAAAACATAATCCATTTGATTCGATAAATCGATATCAAGTTATGACCAATAATACAAAAATTCTCCCAATGCTATAGAAAATTGTATTGTTTAATTTTAAATATGTATTATTTTCAATATAAACTATTTATCTTCCTTCTCATTTTTTTTCGGTTTAAAAAATATGTATAAACAATGTTAAACCTTGGTAATAACCATTTTTATATATTTTTTAAATAATTAGTTTTATATCACAAATTCTTATGACACGGAAACAGTATACGAAGCTGCCCTTAAATCATTTTACCTAGTACATAAAACAATTATGAAAAGTTTTGGTCTTATAGTTTTTGTTTTTATAAATGTTTCTTAGTTTGAAATACTGTAATCTGTTATATTCAATATATTTACGCTAATTGACAATTTTTTTCATAACCTATGTATACTTTATTTAGATATTTAAGAATTTAAGATATTATATTTGGTACTATAAAATTTAAAATATATATATTTACCCAGAATGAGTACCTATACCTAATTATTCTAGAATATAATTTAGCAATTATTTCTTATAAGACAGTTTTCTAGCTTTGCAAAAATGATTTTCGATTAAAGGCAGTTTTAATTTAAGAACATTATAATTACATTGTATTACAAATATTTCATTGTGAAGTAATATAAATATATTATGTCTACAAAAATATTATAATAAAACCATATTTGATTATATAAACGAAAAAATATGTTATTAAATTATTGTTATGTAGAAAAGTCAAAATATTTTTTTTTAAATAATCAAGGTTATAATATGCAAGTATGCAACTTTTGCTTAATATTGCCAATATTTTCTATTTAACTACAGATTTGTTTTATATTATAATAATCATAATGAATTTTTTAATACCATAATAAATAATGAATTATACTGAAAATATGCACCTAGTATATTTTGCAATGTTTAGATTTTCATTAATAATTTTAACCACTTAATCATAAATTATTATATCATTGAATAGTTGACTTTCGATAATTATATATGTTTAATAAAATAATACAAGTTATATCTAGTATTCCAGGGCTATAAATTAATTATGGGGTTATTAAATCTTAAAATTAAATATGACATAAATAATAAGTTAACGTTTTTATAGAACTATCATTTATTTTATAATATACATCATACATTTTTTATTATAAAATCAATGGTATCTATTATATTTATAAATTAAATAAACTTAACATTCTTTGAATTTTAAGGAAGTTGAACTATTATAATGTTTATAACATGATATTAAAGCTTTTATTTTTTAAAAATGTTGATAATTCATAATTATGTATTCATTAAACAATTTATCATTGCTATAGGCAGTAATAGAATTCTATAATGTAAAAATGGTACGTAAATACTGGATGAAATTAATCATTATACATTTTTACAGATTTCATTTATAAACAATACACATATTAAAATTTCAAACATTTCACTTTAATTTAATAAAATTGATTCGAAAATAATAATATAAAAATTACGTATACGTAAAAATAGAAATTTTTATATATACATGAAAACAAAATATTTTTTTCTCAATAAGTTTCTCCATCATTCCGTATCGTTAAAAATTCACCTTTAAAAATTCATAAAACATTTTATTATACCATATTTAACACAACATGAGAAATTATAGATGCTAAAGTAGGTACTTACTATTATTTGTTTGTCGTATTACATTACAAACAACGACTATATATTCCTTCATTTGCAAATTCTACCGAACAAAAAGAAACGTTTTTTTACCCCGAGGTCA
Organism: Chaitophorus viminalis; assembly: GCA_025469195.1. Classification (NCBI taxonomy): domain Eukaryota; kingdom Metazoa; phylum Arthropoda; class Insecta; order Hemiptera; family Aphididae; genus Chaitophorus; species Chaitophorus viminalis. The sequence goes on from JAIPRK010000682.1 coordinate 83,991, forward strand.
TAAAATGAAACACTATGAACAAAAATCTTAAAATATAGTTAATAATGAAACATTTTGTATTAACATACGATAATTATTTTTAGTATCAAGTAGGTAGTGAAAGTACAAAGTTGATAATATTATAACGTTGTTTTTTTAGAATACTTAACATTCAGTCTGAATAGAATTGAATACTATTATACAACAATGATACTATAATTAAATCACTAAAATGATCATAGAAACTCGCTCAACCTAAGGGTTATATTATAATATGTCCTTTCTCCGTTGATATATATATACTATTAAAACTATCACCCTTTAGAATTTATGCTGCTAGTATTTAAATTCGAACCATACATATGAAAATAGATTTAACAGAAGATTAAATAAAAATTGTAAAATATAATATATTTATAAACCATGTTGACTATAACAATTCAAATACAATTGTTCCTTAAAAATTGGTGTATAAATCATAATCTTTATTTATAATTGATTTTTTGTGTAGGTAGTTATTACCTGAAAATTTATTTTATAAATCGTGGATTGGTCAATGATCCAGTGAAAGTGAAAAAAATTTCTTTGTGCAAATAAGGATATAGAAAATACAACCAGAATTTGTCTTCAGTTAAATATTAATCATTAATTTTGTAATTTCTAATTATAGATATGATTTAGATTGATTAGGGATTGTAGTATTCATTGAGTTTAATCGAAGAGGAGAGGGGAGTGAATCATCCAATAGTTTAAGATCCGCTTATACACGAACAGGAATTTGACACTAAACATATAAACATGAGTCCATGAGATTATTATATGGTAAAATATTATAAAGATTAAGATATAACAAGTAGTATAATACGGTCCAAAGATATAATACTTTACAATAATACTTATACTTATAATACTTTATGAACATGTTATAAATACAGTACATTTTTAACATTGTACCTACAGCTAAAGGCAAACCTTTTATATATAATATACATTATAAGTATTAATTATTGTTATTCCTATTAAGATTTTATTGATTAAATTCATCAAACAGTCATAGAATAAAATAATTCGTGATAATAATGAGAACGAAGATATCAAAATAAATAAATAAAAACATGAGTATATTTTTCAATTTGACTTAACAATAAAGTTTTCATTAAAATGTATAAATATATTGTAAGTTCTATGTACTCAACTAAAAAACGTTTTTATATAGTACAACGTATATAGTAGTACTAACTGCAGTATAGTACAGAATAATATATAAATATATAATATATATAATATATTATATAGCTACATCATATTATAAGCGAATACGGTTATTACGCTTTAATGAATAAATCTAATAACAATATTGATCAATGTTTAATTTTTATTTCAAAGTTAACTACCGGTTTTCTATTGACGAGACTTCTTGGAGCCCAGCCGAGTTTATTAAAACAACATTACTGAGAGAACCAGCCAGCCATTTGGGCGCTACTCAACAAGACATATTATATGCGCGAGTGAGTGTGTGTATTTGTGTGTTTAATATATATATTGTTCATTCACTTGTCACAGCTAAATGGAAAGAGCTATGGATAATGTGACTTAATATGATATTTATTTATTATTTATATTCTGGCATTATAGTGTTGAAAACATTGGTCGGGAAAAATGGTGCCAAGAGAATAAATTGAAATGCTGTTATGTGTTTACTGTTTCATAGAGGTTTTTTATTTGTTTAAGTTATGGTCAAGAAAAAATGCATGCGATTTTCTCGTTATATTATAAGTCGTATTATATTATGAGAAATAATTGGTTGTCTGATTTTATTATTCCCGAGAAAACAATAATTTTCTCATAAAAAAAAAACCGTTACCGAATTCCAACTGACAATGAATTAGACAATTGTTTTTTCATTGTATTTTACTTCAATCTCCGACAGCCTTTAACTTTTCAGATTTATACTTGTAAATAATTTTGAATCCAGAGTCGTTTAAGTCTTGTAAATTTATATGTATATTACTTATTATATAATTGTATACAGGGATTGTGAATAATCTTTAGGAGTATAAAATAAAATAATTTTGAAATGTAATGGGTAATAAAATAATTTTGGTTACTAATTTCTACATCAGATTATTGATATTACTATCCATATTGAATTACCTATTCGTCCATTTGTATAGTTTTTGGACTTTTGTATTACATGTAAGTGTAAATTGTACATATAGCATTTCATAGTAATTATACAATTATTGCTTCTAGTCATCACCACACTGCTAAATCAAGTTATCATAATTTAAAAGTTTAACCAATAAGTATAACTATTTAAGTTATTGGAATTGATTTGAAAAATACAGCATTAAGATTCGATGTTTGGAAATAGCAATTTACTTTATTAGATGGATATACAAACGTTATATGGATTATGCGTTTATAGCTAAGTCGTAAAACAAAAATAATTTATTTACTAAACGAGACAAGAAACTCATAGCGTAAAAGTTACGAAAATGTAGACGTTAAAACAGGAAAAAAAAAAAAAATTAAAATCGAACTCGTAAAATAGTCGAAAGAATAATCATATATCGTCAGATATCTCGGAGCGCGGCGCGTAACACGTTTTTAACTAGGTGGAATTAATAGCTAAGAGTAAATGAAAAAAAAATCAAAGGGAACTCGTGCAGCGTCTAGTGAATGTGTTGTTTTCACCGAGAACAAAAAATATATATCTAAAAAAACAAAAAAAAAACAAATGATGGTAATTTCGTATAATGTGTAATAAGTGCAGTAGTAAGTATACTACGGCGGAAAAAAATTACATTAATTGCGTTGTTTTCCGTGCGGTTATATAGGCAGTTTACCCATAATGCATTATTATAATATAAGGACAACAATTTGCGTGTGTATTCATATAGGTTCCATCGTTATACTATACTGGCGTGTACGAGCAGGTGCGGGTTGTTGTCCGAGGTATACGGAGGTATTTTGTGTTTCATACAACGCACGTTAATATTATACAGGGTGATGAGAATTTCACGTGACAGCAATCGTCTGGAACCTAGAGAAAATGCGGCGGAGATAAAAAAAATCTTCTCTAATATTATAATAAATATATAAAACGTTATGTATTTTGCATGTTGTTATTTTACGGACGACAGGATATGGCCGTGACATGAAATTCTGATAATATTATTCTGTACGTTACAGGTAGTGAACGAGACGGGCGACCGGGCGGAGAAGGCCGCGCGGGGCATTGCACACGACGGTATACGCGACGTGTGCGGGGTGGTACGAGGAGCAGACGAGCAGACGACGACGCGATGTCTGTACTTATGACGTGTAGTCTTATTTGTTTTACTCAATGACCGCGACGAGACGTGACGACGGGGCACGAAGCGTGGAGCAGCGAGCAGGGATCGCGGGAACGGGTTAAGTGAATCCGGGTACGTCGTCGCACGATCGGGTGGGGTCAGACCCGCGGTGGCAGGCGGAAACTATCCATACATATTATATATTATCTACGTACATATATTATGCGTTCGTAATTGCCCCCCTACCGATCCGAGAGTACCTATTATATAGATATACGTATAATACAACACACGTATGTAGGTGCACACGCGGACGGACGTCTCTATATTATTATTATTATTATGTATATAAAACTAATCAATTACCCATCGGGAGACGGAGTTGGATAATAAAATATATCATATACGTATGTATGTATATTCGTGACGCGGCGGCGGTATATAAGGCAGGCGCAGGTGGCTTACTCGTATTATTAGCGGTTACCGGACGCGCACGCACGCGCGTACACGAGCACACATCAAAGGGCGGTCCACGAGCGAGTCTGCGCGGCGGCGGCGGTATATATCTATTACGACGTTTTTCCGACCACGGTCTTCTCGGAGGCGCGCGTGTGTCCGCCGCGTATACATCGTCATAAGAGTCGTCGTCGTCGTCGTCGTCTTCCGCGGTCTTCCGTCGTCCTCGTCCTCGTCTTTGTCTCTCTCTTTCTATCCATCTTTCCATCTCTCTCGTTCTCTTTCTCTCTCTCGGTCTCTCTGTCTCTGTTTCTGGTTCTCTTTCTCACCCTCGCTGCACACTCTCCCCGTCGACGACGTCTACTCCGGGTTCGGTAACGAGTTATCATCATTTGTGCGGTGGCGACGGCGGCGGCGGAGAAGAAGGGAAAAACACACACGCGGCTGCTGGACCACCCACTCGACCACTCTGTGCGTTATATACGATTTTTTAAAACAAACATATACACGTCAATAAAAACGTATATAATACACTCGACCACACACACGCGCGTGCGCGCTCGCGCCAGCCAACCATTACACACACACACACACACACGCACACACCATTATTATCTTCATCGTCGTTATTATTGTTTTACGCAAACGCACACACACACACACACACACACACACATATACAAGCGCGCGTACATCATCATGTTACCGCCGTGTTCGTAAGTCGTTTCTCTCCGTCTTCGTTTTCCGAATAATAATATATTATAATAATATTTCGGGGTATACGCAATCATAAATATCTCGGCTCGTTTGTGTACACGTACGAGAAAACCTCCTCGTCGATCTTCCGACTTGACTGCACCAGCGCCGCCGCCGATGCCGTCTCTCTTATGCATACACACACGCACACACACACCACGGCGATCGTCCATCCGCAATAATAATAATAATAATAATATCCGCGTCGACGGACGTGTACACGTATATTATAATAAACTCACTATATTATACCGAGTGTACATTATATTTATATATGTATATTATAGGTGGTGTATATCGAGTCGGTTGTGGACGGGCAAACCGCGTCGTCGCCGCGCGTGGAATGCCTTCGGGTCTGCACCGGCAGCGGCGGCGGCGGCCTGGCTATTGGCGGTCGTTGGCGGTAGGAATGTACCAGACAGACTGGTGCTTCTAATAATTTCACCGCGCGCGCCCCTCCCGGCCCGCGTCACGTGGTTTATAACATGTTAACTATTATACGCTGACGACGACCAGCGGTCAGCGGCATGCAGGTTGATAATGCGCCGCGGCCGTCATCTAATTGCCGGCACGATTGTATTTAAAGCACACAATTATTTTTATTATTAATTATTATTATTATTATTATTATTATTATTATTATTATTATTATTATTATAAATAAAGAAAAAGGCTTCTATAATGTCACTCGATTATTTCGTGACACTACTCGAGATTACAAACATGCCCTCCTAGGCGTGCCATAAAAACTGCACCTTATTCCATAGTGTGGCGTAAATCTTGACCAATTTTGAATATCGTTCACGATTTGACATAATTCATTTTAATTTTTATTACTCCAAGTCCGAATTCGATGTTCGAAGCAATAATGGGAGATTCTCATTTTTAATTAAAAGCACTACAAATCATAGCGAACTTTGTTTAGTGTCGTGACTCATGGGTAGAACAGCATATGGAAACCAGTGGATTTTACCACTTGCTAAGTAGAAAATTATTACAAACTAATTTCAATTTCGAAATCAATCATGTATACACAATATTAAAAAATACCTTGGAAATGAAATTCAACTTAATTCTGCTTATCCCAATTGGAATCAGAGCTGATAGAATGTCAAGTTAAATAAGTGTAAAAACACAAAGTATACCTATATTATTTTTAATAATTTTTAATTGTTAAAAATGATATACGGTTTCCAAAGGTAATAGTGCGATAATAGTTATTTCCTGTGTACATAGGTAGAAATATGTATTTTAATACTATACTGTTTGAGGTGTATTTTATGAGTTCATCGCAGTTACGCTTCATTCAAGCATTTAAGACCAGATCGCGTTCCAAATCCGTATTTATAATGTTGAACAGTTGAACTTGTTTGTTATTTTTAAACCACATTCAAACTGGATTGATATATTTAAACCGGGATTCGATATAAGACTTCAGCTATGAACCATTTGAAACCACTTATATCCTACTCTGTCATTTCCTGTAATTCTAGGTGTAAATTGATGCTTCGAGACGAAAATTGTAATTTTACTGACACTGACGAATAAACGCTTAAATATTATTTTTGTTGATGTTACTTGATTTTGTAGAGGTTTGATAATGAATAGGTATGTCAATTATTTTGCACAAGTAAAATAATATTGTGAAATAAACAAAAAAAAAAGTATACAATTCATATTAAAATCCATTGCAATGCGCGTTTTATGTAATATTTGTTGAATACAAATAGAATACATTTAATTGTACATTAACGAAATAATCATGAATCATGATTATTACTGTAATAAAATGCATTATTGTAATTGAAACATTTTATGACTTATAAAGTATGAATTACGACCTGTTTGTTTAATAATTTGAGTTATTGTCTGATTTGGCAGAATTCTTTTAATTTGAAATCACATACTTGACTGTCACAATACACTTAAAATACTTCGTAGGAACTTAAATTAAGAATCGCGTGGACATTGTAAATCAAACATGAATACTTGAGTCTTAAATAGAAGTTATTTTAATACGAAAAAAATTAATTTTTATAATTTTTTTTTAAAAAAAAAAACAATAGGCCTACCTACGGGATATAAAACTAATTGAAAAATTATCCAAATATATACCTACTATAAATACACTACCATAAACATTAATGATGTTATGTTAAGTAAAACTGGGGAGATAAAAATAATGGAACATTCCATCCAATGTAAACGACCTTAAGCGGTTAGTACGATGGAAAAATAATTATTTAAAATAATAACCTTGAGTTCATTCAAAATCAAATGTTTGGAGTGTATACCTACTATAAGTTTAGGTAATGAAAGTTACTTGAACATTTTTAAAAAGAGAAGAAAAGCCCTACTAACATAATAGCAAACGAATTAATCACATAATTTTTGTAAACCAACATTTTCAATGAATCCCTTAAAAACTGTCTTAGTTATTTTACTCATTTTTTTTTTCTTATTTGATTATAATACATAAATATTATACGTAAATTATGTATATTTTTTTAACAATAATTAATACGAACCTACAATGGCTATATCGTTATAAGCCAACAGCTAATAACTGAAACATGTTCGTATTTCAGTACAGACCACAATGACCAGTCATCGTCATAAACAAATCGGTACGTAATAAATCACGGGTATAGTAATATGATCCTAATGTGTCTTATGAGACGGGAAGTTATTGATTTGTATGTTTGTTTTTTAATATAGTTGATAGTATATAATATATCTATATAAATAATGTAACTGGTTACTTGTTTTTAATAAAGTATAAAATGATAGATTGTTAGTGGTTAGGTACCTCAGTACCTTAATATAATATAAATATATTATCATGCTATTGGTAATGTGAATGATTAACATACACTCTTTTTAGTTACAATTTTCTTAATATCATTATTTAATTAATTATATTTCAATTTAGATAGTAAATTAATATCATTAATCTTTAGCATACTTTTCATTGAATTATAATATCAGCTACATTATAAGTCTTTTCCTGTCGATAATGCCACCAAACTATTAGACTTTAAAAATATATACATTTTTGTAATTTAATCCCATAAAATGCTGATAGTAAATTTAAATCGTAAAAATATTAAGATTACATAACTTTTTGAAGTACCATCAACTCGGTAGGTAGTTATTTTAATTAATCATATAAAATTTCATAAATTATAAGATTCCTTTTTAGGTTAAACAAGCATAATAAAATACATACAATTGTTAAAAACAGCTAAACTTCTTTTTAATTTCTATAATGTAATTTGTAAATTAATTAAATCGGCCTTAATCCTATTATATTGAATTGCTGAAACCATTTTATTTTTAAACATAAATTGTGATAGACTCTATAATTAATAATTTAATTATTTGATTAATTTTTTCGAACTCGCTCAAGTATTCAGGTAACAAAAAATCCATAGTCCGAACTTAGTTCTAAATTAGTAATTATATTAGAGAGCAACAACTTTATTCAAGCGAACTGTCTGTCAAACGGGTTGCCTAAATGACACAGTGTACAGAATCAGACATATTTGTTACAATGTAATGGATAAAAATAGTACATAAATGAGAATAATAAATTTAAAAAAATAGAGCATACAATAAAATTTGGAGTGATAGTAGAATATAAATGAAAAAATTAATTGATATTAAGAGTATAAATGCTTATGTATAATATTAAGTGTGTCTCTCATGACAACTAAGCATATTTCTTTTAGTTCTTTTAAATCTAATGCCTTTAAGCAGAAGAGATGCTGTTCCACGTGCCTCGAACCATAGACCATGGACTTCCCGATTGCTTATTTGGTATTTATCTTTGAAAAAATATTAAATTATCCCTAAATTTATTAATTACGTGTAGGTCAAAAGACATTTTTATATTCATCTCCCTAGTTCTGGCCTTTGGATTTATCATTTATGGAGGAAATTGTAACCATTTAGGTTTTTTTCAATATGTCTGTAGGTTGTATGGCTTTTTTCCTTCATTTTTGGGTGGTCACCCATCCAAGAACTAGTAACACGTGGCTTATCTTATTGACATCACCGATGTACAACTGCCACTAATCACCGCACTATAATAAAAGCTTCTACATTGAATTGTATTCAAATATAACCTACATTACATGTAATACAAGTTAATATAAGATATGCAGGTACCTTATATTTTACTCCATAATAGACATTATTTTTGAATCATAAATTGTTTTAAAATTGTAATTATATTATAATTTCTAATAATTTAAATTATACTCTATCTTGTTGGAAGTATATAATAATACCTACCTAGTACCATTAATTTTATCATATAGGTACATGTATGAAATGTATTCGTATGTTATACGACTATAATGCGTACCTATAGAATCTAATTGAAATTAACATACTTAGACTGACTGGCAGTATGAAGAGGTACGTTGAGATAAATCAGTTTTATTATTATTACTACTCGTATATTGGGTGATAAGGTGTGTTTCCTTCTGAAATCGAGTTCATAAGTTATGTTTTATTTATTTTAGTAATATTACAACATAAAACATCAATTTGCATCTGTACATTTTGACACTCATATCTCCCCTGCCCTCAATTACGGTATTGAAGTGAGTATGTAAAGTATGTGCAACAATATATACATACCATAGGTATACTACCTATACAATTATAATGCGTACATTATAATATGCATGTCAATAAACTATTCCATTGTGTTTTCAATATATTTTTTTTTTTTTACGACTTGTCCGCTTTATAATAGTTCATTGTTTTTCTTCTGCATAACTATTTATAATGAGAACAGATGAACTGCAATAATATCACACAGGGTTGGGAACTTCTCGGTTAATTTGATTTGCATATCCGTGATAAATCTTTACATGGTGCGCAGAGTTATTTTTCTGAATGGATTCCACGCATTTTGTTGTTATTCTGAAAACTTTTAGAAAACCGTAGATACGTCATATTCGTTTTTAACAAGGAGTCAATCCACGATACGGCCAAACAGCTCACATTAATGGCTACAAATTAAGATAAACTTTATACCAGTAGCTATAAAATACCGATTTCAGTAAAAAAATTCCGGGCAGCTGTAAATCGATCACGATTATAAATAGGAACTGAATATGCTATCACAAAATATATGTGGATTAATCATTATCGAAAACATGCTTCTTCCGACATTACATAATTTGATTTCAGGTAGATTGTCTACCATAAAAGTGTCATTATACACTTTAATCAGACAACGTCAAGTTTTATTACACTACTTATGTTGGTCTCGTATTTAATAATAATTACATGTTGATGAGTTCATTAATTGACACAATACAAATTACAATTTGTGACTAATTTTAAACAACAAATATTCACACATATTATATTCTATCGATAAGAGTGTAGCTGTGTAAGTATGTTATAATATCACTGCGTCAGAATGGTCATTTTTATATCATCAATTAAAATTAAAAAAATATGTATCAACATAACAGCACAGTACTCGATATAATTTCTCAAATCTATGAATCTCAATTAATATGTTTTGGGGGGTATAATATGAGATCTGAAATAATTTCATGTATAGGAAAAATACCGAGTCGTAGGTAAAAAAAAATAACTTTAACATAGCCATGTTAAAGTCATTTTTTTTACTAATTATAAATAATTTAGAAAATATAGTCAAATAAAACAATTTTTATTGAAGTAAATTTTTCTTTGTTGTTATTTTACATCAGTTACAATAAACATCGGTTGCTATGATGAGAAAAATATGAAGTAAATTACTTAGTATATATAGTACATATAGTACTTAGATTTTCGATGTGACGAGTAAATTTAGCGTCTACCACATAAGACTTTGATTTTAGTAGTCGTCGAATCTTTTTCTCCAACAGATATGTTAGACAAATAATTGAAATTTTTTAACATCTTAATTTTTAGCACTAACAAACATTTTGTAAAAAAAAGCTATTTCGTATCACTCCTAACTTTATAGCTTGAATTAGCTTTTCGAATACAATTATTATATATTATTATTATATTGATTTCAATTATAGGAATGTATCAATTATATAACTAAACAACTGTGATTGGTGTATGTAAATATAGTATTTCATATATAAAATTAAAATCGTGTTTCATTCCCTGCAGTACTTATATATGTCTGTCATCCGTTAATTTTATACGAGAAGAGAAACGATGAAGGACGGACGCTCGGTGTAGCCGAATCTTGTCGATTTTTTTACAGTTACCGCTAATTTTGCTGTTTATTTCTATTTTTATTCAGATTTTTTGACAATATTTTAACTATATCTGATTGTACATTGTTCTTCGAGGTTCGTATTATTGTTATTTATAGTCAATAGACTATTGATGTGTATAACTTATATACCATAGGCATGTAATTGTGACCAGAATTTTTTTTCGGAACTTACTTTTTTAAACATTTCTATTGCGTTATTCAAAAAAAACAATAACTTTAATAAGCATTCACGATCTTAATAATAAAGTAGAGTATAGATGTATCCTGTTAATGCAATATGTAGCCTGTCGTTTATAAGTTTCTGAAAAGTTTTAAGACAATATTTTGTTTGTAAATGACATGTTAGTTTAAAACTATATTTTAGTCATTTATTAAAAAATGTCACCGACCTATCGGTAAATTTACTGATGGATAACTGATGCGTATTATTTTCGTGAACACGTTTAGGTATACCTATCCGGGTACCGCTATCCGTCCAATGATTTTTTTTGGTTACAAAAATCCGTAAATATACATTACCTCGATATGATAGCGACCATTTTACTCTTGTAACTGCTGCAGTGTAAGAAGAGTGCGGCGAAGTGATGTAGCATACACAACATAATGTTTGAATGGGCGGTGACGTGTTGTCTCGAATCCACAAAGTTTCAATGTGATTTACAGTTCGGTGGATAATATATTCACTATCATTTAGAGTACTGAATGCTGTCCACCGGACACTATTGATTGTCGCTGTCCTTAAACTATTGTATGACATGATATCGATGACTGTATTTGTACGAAAAATTCAAAACTGAGTTCGGCGGCCTCTTTTCTGGCACTATATACGATGAGACATCACCGCTCTCGTTGACAATACAAACTCAACACCCACGGGTCACGGACCTTCAATTCTGTCACCACAATTACGTTGGGTATTTATTTTATTATTATTATTATTTTTTTTTTTTGAAACACGAATTGTATAATACGTAGGAGCAATAAAAAATACTGTTAAATTTTACATAAACCGTTATGTATACTCAAATCTATTGAATATAGAAATTAAAAAAAAATTGGAAAAAAAAATATTCACTTTGGCTGCTAAAACAAATGAATCAACCAAAATAAATTTTAATAAATCACAATTTAGTCGTAAAACTATCGGGTCCCTGTTTAATTGGTATGATCATATCGATATAAGCTATAATAATAACCACAATGTAGTTATATGTTATCTATATATTAAATATTTAAACAGTTTAAGAGAAAAAGAATTATAGAAACTTTTAGGAAACAGTAACTTGTTTTTTTCCTATTGAAAAATGAGTTGAAATATCGTTTAGGTCTTTATGAGATGAGATGCGATTTAATTTTTTTATTTACTCGTAGTATATCTTGTATTGTATGATACTTTTATAAAATAATCAATCATTAACATACATCATAATGACAACATGAGGGAATAATATAAATAACATTTTAGACTGATGCATCGGAAAGAACAGGAACTTAATATTCTACAAAATAACTGTAACACAATTAATTTAACACAAAAATTTATTATTTACAAAAATATATGTACAAAATATGTATATATAAAAAAAATAGGATACTCTTTTCGAAGTATGTATAGACATTATGGAAATTCTCTTTTCATCAATAATTGCATTCTATAATTTTTACTCGTAACTCATTAAATAAAAACACGGATCTAAATCTACATGGACAATAATATTATGGTAACATATCGAGGCAAGTCAAAATTTAATAAAATAAATAAACAAAAATGCAAGTAATATATATAATATAATATAACAACTGTAAAGTAGTAATTTGGTCGAGTTTTGATTACGGAGCGAAAAATTACATTATTTAATAAAATAAAAAAGGACTAGTACATGATCATGATAATATATAAAACAATATATATATAACATTATGTTCACTGGTTGGTGTACAAAAGCTATGAAATAATAAATAAGTATAAAAATGAGAGACATGATTTTGGGTATACAATGAGTTTGGTAGTAGTGGTTGTGGTGATTGGATATGGTGGACAGATTGGGGGGTTGGGCGTGTGATAGGGGATGAAGAGGATGGGGCGAGTGGCAAATTCCAATCAATTTTATATATCTATAAGAGATAAAATTAGCATTTGAACTCGACAAATCCGATTAGAGATATAAACTAAATTAGAAATTGTATTTTTTTCATCGATGTGTAATATAGGCATGTACCTAATCATTTTTGTATTCATATTTCTGAACGGTTACTGCAGCCAATAGTGTGATTTATTCGATATCGTTTTATTGTTAATTAATATCTTTTTGTATTTGTCCGAAAATTTAATAGTACATTCATTTAAAAAGAAAAATTGTATCTTACTCTAGGTAACGTTATAAATACATAATATAATACTCAATAATGCATACTGCTATCGCTCAATATCCGTTGTCGGCTTTGTCGGAGATCTAATTATAAATGTTTAAGAATCAGGATTTACTTACTTAACATTAACTAACATTAACTGTAATAATATCAAGCATGTATATTACAACATCCGTTCAAAGAGAATCCCGTCGGAAATCGCTACACATAATATAAAAAAGATCAAAAGTCTATCATGCCCGTCCGTCTTTGTGGTGGTTATTCGAATCGTTTATCATATAGATTTCACTGTTGGACATAATATATGTATTATAGATATTATATAATATAAATACGGCGATAAAAATCATTTTTATTAAAAACAAAACAAAAATCGTCTACGTGTATACGTGTAAAAAAAAGAAAACCACCTCATTCCGAGAAGCGCATAATAGTAATAATAATAAAAAATAATAATAATATATACGTAAATATATATTAAACATATAATAATAATAATAATAATAATAATAATAATAATAATATCTTTGGGCGACGCTGTGTATGTGTGTGTACGTGTGTGTGTGTATGTGTGTGTGTGTGTGTGTGTGTGTGTGTGTGTGTGTGTGTGTGTGTGTGTGTGTATGGGTCAGTGTGGTTGACGAAGACGATGACGACGACCGAGGCCGAAGCCTACCTGCACCCGCATCCGAGTACTTGCATGTCCTGGTAGTTTTTCAGCACCACTTTGTTGTCCTCGTCCAGGTACAGCATCGATATGGACGCCAGCTGGGTGGGCACGCAGCACGCCTTGGGCACGGCCGTGGGGTTCATGGAGTTGACCAGCGTCTGTACGATGGCGTGGTTGGTGGAGTTGAGGTGCTCGGCCACCGGGAACGGACAGTCGCCGTGGCAATAGTACGCGTCGTAGCCGGGCGGCGCGACGATCCAGTCGTCCCAGCCCACGTCCGTGAAGTCCACGTACAGTGGATGCCTCTGGCAGATGTCCCGGCCACCGCTGCCGTCCTTCCGTCGCTTGCCACCGCCACCGGTCCTGCCCGGCTGCTGGCCGGTGCCGGGTGAACGCTTCCGCCGCGGCGGGCCCACGGGCCGGCTGTTCTTGCCGTCGTCCGAGTACACGAGCAGTGCCGGCCGGCCGGCAGCCCGCAGCTCGAATGTATCGGGTATCGGCGACCGCGCGTGGCCGTCCGTCAGCGTCTCGACCAGCAGCCCGTGGTTGACGGCCGACCACCGGCCGCCGTGCTGCGACCACCTCTCCAGCGCGGGCGTCACGTCCAACGTGACCGTCACGTCGTTGGCCGCCGTCACGTCCCGCAGGTCCACGTACTGCGAGTCCAGTAGCCTCAGCACCGGCTTCGACACGCCCCGGACGCCCGGTTGCACAATGTCGTGCACGAGCACTTGCACGCGGCCCGGCTGTCCGGCCGGCCTGTCCCGCAACGGCGTCAGCCTCAGCTCGGCCGCGGTCAGCCATTCGCCCTCGGGCAACGGGTCCACCGCGAACTGTAACCTGTATTTGCGGCACTTTGGGTTTTTCGGCTCCGATTCTGTAACGAAAAAACAAAACAACACGTCAGGTACGTTGTATACGATTCAATCGACAATCGTCAAGTGACATTTTAACAATGGGAGATTATATTGTATAACTTTTTTCATCACTTCTCTTGTGGTCTGAACAAATACGCAAAACAAGGGTAAAACTTAAAAAAAAAGAAAATGAAGTACTTATTTGGAATTATATAAAACTGTTTGTTTCGGGTGTAAACAATACGTATTTTGAACAATTAAAATTTCAGTCACACAAATAAATCCTGTGTATGTAATGAAATGTATACATTTATACATTTCAAAGTAATATATAGTAGGTTGCGTCATTTTTAGCAATTAAATTAGATACACAATAATCATATTAACAATTTTCATAATATTATATGTAATCATATCATTACTATTTTCATCTGAATCGTTAACTATGTTTGGATAGGAGTTTAAGCATCGTTAAAATTGTATATTTCTTACCTATCATCAACAATAATATAGAAAAAGAGTTACTACCGTTAAGTATAAATTGTTGGCAATATTGAATCTAAATTGTAACCATCGACTCCAAAAATCTACTGTAATTATTTGAACATTTTACGATAACTTATAAAACAATTAACTATGTAACAAATCGAATCAAGTAATAATTCAGTGATCTAAATGAAAATAATCTCAGATACCATGATAGATATTTTATTAATTATGTAATTGTAGGTAATACTTCTGTTCAATTACGTCTCAAAAAAATATGTTTTTATTAATGTAAATTAATGTGTTGTTTTACTTCACTCGAACAAATGGAAATTGTTTCATTGATTTCCCGTTAATCTATTATGAATGATTGCGTTTCGAAACGAGGTACCTAACAAGTATACTATAGTGTTATCACTTAGATACTACATTGATAAATACACGCCAGAACGAGCAAACTATTAAATGTGTACTTTAGGTTTCCATAACGATTCTTATTCAAATCTGTAATCAAGACCGCGTTAGTGGCCTAAAAGATTCATTGATTTTTATAATAAGGTTTGTAACGTGCCAGTTCACTAATGATTTACGCATGTTGCACTTCATACATGAAGATTCACATTGAATTCCTGATTATGAAATCAACAAAGAAGAATGTAAGTTACCCTCTATTAACTCTGTACATTAATGTTTAGACCCATCAATTTAAATACCGGATCCAGGAAATTTTTCTATTACTATTTGATCATTATAAATATGTTGTTCGAGAATAAATGTAAAAGCTGTTTTTATCCACTTCAATATGAAATGCATAGATTTTTGCGTAGGTAAATTTTAGAACGTAGGCACCTCTATAGAAATAGCTTCTTAAACCTTCATGATTTGTGTTGTAAATATCAAATCAGATTTATACAGAAATCAAACGGGCACATTTGTTACATTAAATAATCTAAATTGTAACCAACATTGGTTATACACACGGAAACATTACAAAATACACGTCAGTTTAATTTATTTCCATACAATAATGGTACATATAGAACTAATACGTACAAACGTTTCGTCGTAATAAAAAGCATGAAATAAATTCTTTGGAAATGTTAGAAAATCGAAGTTTTCAGTTATCAATAAATCACGTTCGGTTTCATATATTGTTATCATTCTCATTATATATTAATCTATAATACCTTTGTAATTTCGTTATCATTTTGTTAATTATAAATCGTAACATAAAATGTTAAAGTATTCAAATTTATAATCTTATTAACTCGTATTTGCTTTTATTATTAATTTGCATACCTATTCTGATAGCGTATCTGGTTATAAAAAAAAAATATGTTTTTATCAAATTGTTTTCTTCAAATGATTCGACCTTATTGCTCTGAACCTATCATACAATCGGCTGGCAAACTCCTCAACGTAATGAAAAATAAACAACTAAACATATACAGATCACAGAGTACAACATATGCTTTATTTAAAAAAAAAAGTTCCCCAGTTTCTCGATTCGAACCACTTATTTCATTTCTAAGCAATGAATAAAATAAATTCCTAATAAACTCATATTGTCCTAAAGTCGTATTTATCAATTAAAAAATGAATTAGTGTTACTTATACTATTTGTATGCGTGGAGGAAAATGATGACTATTCAGGTCGGTAACGATATACAGCGTTTTCCTAAATAATTGGTCTCAATAGATATAGTAGAACTGAACAACTATAACGATATTATCCTCCCATATGAAATGTAACAAAGAATTGTATATTATTTATTTACTCGTATATACATGTGTATGCGCATATTAGAAAACGAAGAAGAGGGAATATTAACCTAGTTATAACTGATTTATGTCCTAAATATACAAGAATTCATCGTCACCACGCCCACATAAATGTGTATATTTTTATAGTGAACTGAAGTACGTCCAATTTACAGAGATGACAATTCAAACTGCCGCCGATTCTGTCGTAGGCACATCAAGTACGGATACAATGTAGTTAAAATAGTAATCGTTTCGTTATCATGTACCCTCTCAAGTATATTATATAGCATATAAATATTATATAAATAAATACATATTTATACGTTTATATATATTTATATATTTATAATATTCAGAAACGTTTTTTCAACAGATTAGTCATCTTTATTGACAGCGTAAAATTGATTTTGAACATATTATTGCCCTTAAGCTGAACAAAAATATTACTTTATGTCGAAATATTTTTTCTATGCAAACGCGTTAGCGTTATTCTTCTCGAATTCAAACGGTTACAATTTGCTCGAATGGTGTAGTTCTATAAACTGGGACATTGAGATTAGATAGTGTTTTATGTCTAGCATAGCATATAATATATATATATACATATATATATATATATACATAGATATAGTTCATACAATTAATAATAATAATTTACGTCAGACGTACGTGGTTTCTGTAAAAGTATGAATGTGACATTAAAGTTTGAAATCCATTAATAGTATTTAAATAATTATTTTTCTTATACTAATTCTATATACATTTCATATTATAGTAAGGATATATTTTTAATCGGTATATGTTTCTTCTTTTTTTTCCCAAAGAAGTCATATGAATAATGCATTCTAACATTCATAACATTCTAACATTAAAATAACAAAAGTAATGATTTTCGAAAATGTAAAAGTTAATATTTTTAACCACTCATTACTAATTACATGGTAGGTATAGATGTATGAGTATTTTTCTTTTAAATTTTAAATAATTTAAATAACATTATATCAATAAATACCATAATGTTAATACTAAATAGTTTACAGTAAACAACATAACATGAACTTATGTTATTAACTATGGTAATTTTAATCAATACAATTGCATCTCTATACTCTAAAAAATAATAAATAAACAATTATTGTATTAATTAGCCTATAGGCAGTATAAGCTATAAGAAATTAAAATAACTTCATATAGTTGAAAACGTAGTAATAATTGAATAAAATTCATATGATTGAACCACTTGAAATTAAAAAATTTAAAATAAATATGAATGTTACCTATAATAATATATTTATTTGAAAAATTACTGCATAACATTGTTTAACCTACTGAGATGAAACCCTACTTAATCAAACTCGACTAATAAATTATAATAAAGTCATACTATAGCTCGCATTAAATATAAAATAAAATATTGAACTTATAAATGCTAATTACATTTTACGTAATATGTATATTTTTCTTTTAAAATAGTTGTTATAATTAAGTAAAAAAAAAAATATCAGTAAATTTATAAATTTATTACTAATTATGTTTTCAAAAGGTTTCTATGCAATATTGCCTATACTAAGCATAGGATATAAATCAATTATAAGCCATATATAGTGCGTAGTGAATTATCAATTTTTCATAACCGTTTAAGTTCGAAAAAATAATCTTATATAATAACAATACATTAATAAAATAAAGTTTACTCCAGTGGAAAATACCGAACAATAAATTACAGAAGTTTATGTAACTAAGATATCGGAAAGGATGTCTCCACGGTCAATACTTCTCGGACTTCGTGACGCCATCGAGACGACTATGTATACATACATATATATTTATATATAATAAAGTTATTTGCCTTATAACGTATGAAAATTACACCTACGTTGAAAATAAGTTCGCTTACATTTAATTTCACATTGAATTGTTATCTAATTTGTTAAGATATTCGGATCAATAACGTATCCTTTTATACAAATATAAAATAACTTATTAAAAAAACTGATAAAAAACACAAAATCAATAACTTAGTAGGAAATGCAATTTCCCTAACTGCAAATTTGCATAGTCAGCCCATCGATTTAAAAATACAGCTGGGTAAGCAATATTTATAACACTGCTATATCGCGTTTGTCACCCTAATAAGTTAAGTGGTCAGACATAAAACTACTCTTATGTAAAACTGTAAAAGCAAAACTAATACACGGTGGTCACAATTCCGGGATAGAGTTCTGGAACATAGCGTATAAAATATATCACCGCTATGGTTTGTTATTCAATTTATACACTGTAGCCGGAAAAAAACTTATCGCCGAGTCGTATGCAACGAAAACCGATACATTTATTCGTTCAGACTAGACATAGGTAGGCCTTCTGTCTGACAATTTGAACCTGCAGATTAATCGGGCACTATTAGCCAACACAAGCGGCAGCATTGAAATTTGGGAAAATCAAGATAGGTGCTGACAGTATACGTAATAACTGAAATGGTACCAGGAAACCGAATCATCTTTGATTTTTACTTGTGCATAAATACTTTTTATAAACCGAAAAATGTTACATTTGCATTCTAGGTTTAAACATTTTTTCATTAATGACTGTAATGTGGTGTGCTACAGAACATTTGTAAGTCATACGAATCGAATTAGGACGATAATTCGTTTTAGGTGAAATTTATAAATGTTGGCTCGATTAAGTTATTTCGAAAGTTTTTTTTATTAACTTATCTAAGATCATTTGCACTGTTTTATCCTACTCAATAAAAAAATTAAATTATTAAACATTTACTATTTGAACAAAACAGGTTTTCTGATCCAACTATTAATAGAGCACGTATTTTATTGATCATACAATATTATAGAATATTATAGAATATTATTATACGTTAGAATAAAATAATGATAACATAATAATTTTCAACTACATTCACGTGGTCTTATTTTGATAATCATTTATAAACATATTACAAGTGTACATTTTTATAGAAATAGTTTTTTTAAATTCTATGCAAATATTATAGTTACTAGCTATGCATAAAAATTTAGAGTGTCTTGATCCCAAAGAGACTCAGAATTACTTGTGGTAAAATTAAGAGATTTGCTCTCTTTTTATAGATTTACATTTTTTTAATTTCAGTACGTGCATTCATTTTAGACTTAATAATTTTAAAAAACGTATTAATTTATTATAATTATTTCGTGCTATAATTTTGATGAGTGTATACATTTTAGATGGTAAGTAATAAAAACAAACATAAAACATAGTTGCATAATATGTAAACCAAACTAGTTAAACAATATATATTTGTAACGAATATTTTTTAAGTACCTACAACATATTATAATACAATAGTCTAAAATTTAAAAAATCAAAATTACTAATATTATTTGTAATTTATTTGTTGTTAGTTACCAAACATAGTTCAACATTTTTAGGTATTTTACAATTTATATGCATGAAATGTCAAAGTAACAAGTTTTTAAGTTTCATCACATATTTTATAGCCAGAAAAACTAGAAATGTTAGTAAGTAAAATATCGTATCATGAGTTGATTTTATAACGAAAACAATATATATTATTTTTAGTAGAACACAGTGAGCGTATACACATTTTATCGTCGTAACAATATTGATGGTTTTTGTTTTGGAGTACATTATACACTATTTACACATGAAATCGTGAATTAATGTAATTATATTTTATTAAACCACGCAAGTTATGACATAATTTACATTGAAAAACACGTATATATTTTTAATCATGCAGTAATTTGCTACAGCGTATGCCGTATATCAAATAAATATTATACGTAGGTATAAGATATAAATACAGTTCGAAAATAGTGTAGGTATAAGGTACCATAAAATTATAAGACTTTGAGAAATTATCTCGAAGGAATGTACTGCACGATTACGACATTAAAGTAATAACACGCCGGCCGTCGATATTTAAACTGACACGATAATTATTCGAAGTTGACTTATTACAATAATTGAATGATTTTTACACAAAACTATAATTATTAATTTTTACCGAAATTCCAATACATCGACCCAATTTTGTTTTCCTAGTCCCGTGTGTCGGAGGGATTTCGCGTGTTAGTACACATTTTTCCACCAAATATTATATATAATACATATACATGTACATATACGTGCGTGTCAATAGCCTTCTATTTCTAGCCGCTTGCATGTTAATGTCTAATCAATGATTTGGACTCTTGTTCGTTATAAATACAGTTAAACTACAACGGTTTAGACTAAATATCATCGTCAGCATTTTTAATATGTATTTTATACATATATATGTATGTGTGTGTGTGTGTGTGTGTTCATCACGTCTTCGCGTACTTAGTTGGGATGCGCACGCGTACAATACATCGAAATGTGATTTAATACATTTATCAGTACAGTAGAAACTCGTTTCTAATTTTTAATCTAATCGTCAATCTCTGTTATCTGTAATTTAGTGTACGTACCTATAATAGTTGTTAAATTGATATTATATCCAATAAATTAAGAAACTATAAGATACACATTATACAAGCCATCCAAGAAACTACAATGATCATAATATGTGCATAATATATGACTTAAACGGTATTACATTTACATACGTAGGTACTCGTAGAAATCATTGATATTAACATAATATGTATAGTATTCTATATTATCATATTACAATCTATTTCTATACAGTATCTGATACTTTATCTTTTTCGTCCAGAGTTGATCACAGCTTAGTTTTATTATAATTTATAAGTAGGTATATAATCAATAATGGAAGTATAATATCCATGATTAAACATGTTTAAAAGCAAAACCGTAAAAGTTTTATGCGTCAAGAATATCTATACAATATTGTATAACTTTATACATTTTAGTGATAGTTATATACCAAATATTTATAATATATATAGAGCCTACATAGAAGCCTAGAAGTACTTCCGGGTTTCAAAACAACTATCGATTATCCCATCAAAATTTCTTTAAAAAAAATATAAGAATAAAACCATTGAGTTTTTCATATAATTTGGAAGAATTTTAACTTTTAAAATTTAATACTTTCAGTTTTTAAGCAGGTAAGTTTAGTAAGTAAGGATGTTTTTTACTTTTCTTTTAATAATAAGAATTTTGATTATTTAAATTTTGCTGTATAATATTAACTATTACTATAAGTCTAACAAGATCGAACTATGAGTAGAGTGGATATTTCATAAGAATGCATGGCATGGAATAAATGGAAAATGAATAATGTACCTTATCATTGTTGCTTCAAATGTCTGAATTAATACAATAATATGTTTACCAAAAGTAAAATGACAAATGTACTCCTTATAATATGTATGATATAATATCTTAGTACCTACTAGATATTTAGATCTTCAAATAGCATGTATGTCGATTAAGCAAAGATTCAGCGAAATAATATAAGATTTATAATATTTTTCTAACTTAATAAGATCATTGTATTACATTAATCTTAAGACAAGTTACCTAAAAAAATTGAAACGTGCGATAGTAAGTCAGCAGCCAACAATTTATGACTGAAATTGAGATGATAGTAACTATCAACTGTTCTTTATAAGAATACTCTATTTATTGGTATGACTTTTTTAAATCTAATAATTTACAATCCTAATACTATTATTTTCCACTTTAAATTCGACTTATATAATTTATATTGTTAAGTATTGTGTATATCCATAATCATTTTTATCATACCACAAACAATTAATTGCACTACAAATTCAAAAACACTAATAGTATACTGTATAAGTCTTTGTTGATTTACTATTTTACAGTATTGCCGCACTATTAACACGATGTAGTAAATTTACTAGTATTTTTAATCTATGCTAATACTATAATTGGGTTTAAACGGAATAACAAATATTATGATATTTTAAATACATAACGTAACACGTACCTATAAGTTATTTTTATTCAGAACCTGTATTATAATAGGTATACGCCAAATTAAGCATAAAATGCACTCATTATAGGTAATTGAAAAAAATGTAAAGAATGTAATTGTTTTCCACTGATCGATAACTTTCGAGTTTAAAATATCCTCTATGTATTTGTTAAAAATTACAATAGCATAAGTTGTTTTGTACTTTTATTTTCTTTCCTTGTATTAATCGAAAAATAACTGTACAGAGATCAAATATGTGCACTATATTAACAACATATTTTCCCACTAAGAAAAAATAACTCGATGTATACAATTATTATAAATTATTTGAAATAGAAATATTACAATCAACAAAAAGTACTACAATATTTTTTAAATTAATTTATATTTAATTAATTTATTGTTTAGTTATGTTAAATGTAGAATTTTTTTTTTTTTGAGGACCGACATAATTAAACATCAAATGGAATCATTTATACACTAAAAAATGCTAAGGGAGTATGTAATTCGTTACAACTTTGAAAAGTTTATATTTAATTGTATTGTCCAATACTTTTCAGGTAGGTACGAAAATATAAAGAATTAAAACAGTTGGGCTTTCATGATAATTTATATTATATGTTGTAAAACAAATATGCAATTTTA
The DNA here is from genome assembly GCA_025469195.1 of Chaitophorus viminalis. NCBI lineage: Eukaryota > Metazoa > Arthropoda > Insecta > Hemiptera > Aphididae > Chaitophorus > Chaitophorus viminalis. The sequence goes on from JAIPRK010000682.1 coordinate 107,446, forward strand.
TAGTTTTTTTTTTATTTATATAAATTTGGAAATAACTTGAAGGTTTTAATAAATTTAAAAAATAATTGCCACAACAATGGATTTTTTAATTTATCAAGAACACAGTATATATAATATATATTTTTTCAGAAATAATTTATGATTTTTATGTAAACAAATTATAAATTGTCAGGTATATTTGGCTTAGTTACAAACTTTAGAAAGAGTAATGTTTAAATAATCTTAAATACTTTAAACGCGTTTATATAATTCTAAACAATTTTAGTATACTAAGTATTTTCCGATTTCCATATCACATAATTTAAAATATTTTAATTACATTTTGAAAGGTAATAGGTAAAATTTCATTTTCGTACTACATTGACAATAATTAAAGTATGTCAGTAATTGATCGTCATCGGTTTTTTTAGAAATTAATAAAATATGAATCACGATGAAATATATTAAATCATAGTTATAAATAAACAGGTATTATAATTCTAAATTTAAATTATCTGGATAAAATGAGTAATTTCCTATTCTAGAACATATTTTATCTTTAATATCCATTCAAAAAATAATTATTTTAAAGAGTGTTTATATGGTTTAATGATCATGAATAATTTATTTATCGTTGGGTACCTAATTTAAGTGCATTCTTTTTTGTAACAGATTAGTTAAGGTCATATTCAATCTAAATTTAAATTGTTACAAATAAACTAAATATTTAAATTTATTATATAAAAATAATATACGCATATAATACAAGTAATAAAATAAAAACTGTTTATGAAAATGGTAAAGAAAAATGTTATAAAAATCTGAAAATTTCTTATTGTTTTTATTTATATCCCTAAAAAAATCATGTACAAATTAAAAAACCATATACTTTGAAATAAAACATTGTTTAATAACTCTTACAATTAACCTAATGGTTATTACGTATAATATTTGTAAAAATTAAATAATTTTAATTAAATATAGTTATATTACAGTACTTCTGTTTAAGTTTTAAGAAGAAAGTAAGTTTTTTGGTGTTAATTTATGAAAATCGGGGATTACATATAAATTTTTCTTTTGATTCACTAACAAGTTAATTATGTTTATTTTGTAATGTAATTTCAAGGATTTTTATTTTTAACGGTTATGTATTAAAAATTAACGTACTCAGATTTTATTAAAAGAAAGCTAAAATCTTAATTCTATACATTGTATTATATTATATAATACCTAAGTATTTTCCAACCGAAACAACCAAAAATGTAGCTTTATAATTTTAGATATTAAAGTTTAACGCGAATGCTATTGTAATAATATGTTTATTACAATAATGTTATAAACATTATATAAGTTCAACGAATTATGAAGATATATTATACACTCATCATGATTTTTTTTCTTTATGAGCACTTGAATTTCAATAAAGTTTGGCATAAACATTACAATATATATTTTGATACAACTAAAAGAGTTCCGGACGGAATTATTTGTAAAACAACAATGTGCCATAACAGTTAACAGTGCTACGAGTCAACGAATTTGGACGTTTCCCAAACATCCCGTTTCTGCAGCACGTTTCCCGAACGATTTTGTAATACACGATTACTCGAAATTTTTATAGATTACATTTATTTCTTCTGAAAGAGATTTGAGTTATCCCGAGACCCCGAGTCAACTATAAATTTATAAATTATGTGTAGAATAGTAGTAAAAACTGTTAACAAACATAGGTTATTTTTATTCGATTGTCGATATAATCAACATTGCAGGGTGCCTCTAAAAATAATTTTATTGTGTATACCGTAGAAAAACATTCATTTAGTATAAAAAATTAGAAAATAACACCACATTTTTCAATATATCTACAGTTCTTTCGAAACTTCATCATTGGGGGTGGTTATTTATACGAGTTTAAATCTTTAACGATTTACGTACAATCGCGTACTTTGTATAATTTCCAATTTTAATTTTTTCAGGGCAAATCGAATTTTTTGTCTGAACAAATAGTTGTATACAATTTTAACCAATAAATGATGAATGAAAATATTTCTTTACTTACATGAAATCGCATAATAATGTATATTATATATGAGCAATTGGGTATTTTAAGTTTTAACGAATATACTCAATATAATAAAACGTATATTACACACGCTATTGATTTTTTTTTAACTATTGTTTTGTATTGAATACATACTTCAGTCATTTTTAGTGTTGGTTTATCACCATGTACAATTCTCAGAGCATAATATATGTATATACTGAAAGTGTAATAATCTTTACTGAACCACACTGTATAATAACTCGGATGTCCAAGATACCGCCGTAGGGAGAGGAAGAGGGTTCGTTTTATGCTTAGCTATGGAACTATGTAATTAATCACAACTTTAATAAACCTAAACCAAGAAGTTCCGATTTTTCGTGGGGAAGAGGTTAACCCCAAAACCGACCTCCTCGGCACATCCGTTCAGGACTAACTGTAACTATTGTGGTGTATACCATGAGCACTAAAAATGTTTTTATTATTAACAATATTATATAATAGACAATGAAACAAATGAGCCGAGGAGGTGTTTTGTACATTTATGTAAGTTGGCCAACGTCTCGACTAGGGGAGTACGGTTGGTGTCTTGGGTCGAGATACGTATGTGAACCTGAGAGACGCACTAATTTTATGTTTGTTTTTTTTTTTTTTTTGTCTTTATTATATTGTGATTATATTTTATTCTATGCGATTTATTTATATATTCGCTTTGTAGAGCGTTACCCTCGAAAGAGCAGTATACGGCAGTGGCCGCCCAACGTGGGGCTCGAACCCACGACCCCGAGATTAAGAGTCTCATGCTCTACCGACTGAGCTAGCCGGGCATATACAACATACAATATATATAAAAACGTTCTAACCGCATGCCCACGTCGCAATACTTTAACCTTAACATTATAATATATGGACTGAGCGTTCAAGTCGGACTTACCTCGGTGCAAGTACGTCCTAGCGGTGTTGGCGGACTTGACGTGGCGACCCGGCAACGGCAAACCGGTGGTGTCGAACTCGTTGGACATCTGCATCCTGTACAGTTCCAGCATGGCGGCCGGTATCTCCACTTTGGACTTGTCCACCACCGGTCGGCGCTTCATGCCCAGCGCTGCCAGCAAGTGCCTCTCTGCCTGGCCGGCGTCCTTAAACGCGGCTCTAGCGCCCGACGGTCTCGGCGTTTCGCCGCACACTATGCCTGATATCACAGCCACCATCAACAGCACACCGCTTATCATTGTCGATCAAGCACCTGCAAACGTCCGGCAAAACGATTTCTCGTTTTTAATCAACATTCCGTGCAGCGCACATTCAATAATTATATAATATTAGGTAATAATATCATCGCGTCGTACTGCGCTAACCGCGGTATTGGTATGTACCTAAGCGGTCGGCGCGCGTAAACGGAAGAACCGCGCGTATACCCAGGCGGTTATAATACGATCGGACAAAGGCCAGAGAAGAAAAATAAATCGAAAGAAAGAACGAACAACGAAGAAAGAAAAAAACATGGAGCCACGTTTGCAACTCGATCGCGATCCGCGTATATACTACACAACTGCGCGACTGTGATTTAAGTGCGTATATAGCACCGTTGATATAGGACATGTCTATGGTCTGTCTTGCGTTCGAGTGGATACCGCGAAAGCAATAGAAGAACTTCATAATCGAATACGTCTTGTGATTGCTCTTTTGAGCGTACTGTAAGCATTCCGGATGTACGTATTTCTCGACATTTCGGTTGCCTATTCGATTTATTCATTTTTATTACGTTCAAACAAGGGGTTTTCGTTTTTAAATGTTTGATAATGTATTTTAAACTCAAGTTAATTCGATTTATTTAACGATTTAAAAATATAATTAATATAAAACGTTAGCGCAATGTGGTTCTTATAATAATATCATATAGGTATTCTACCAACGTTAAATTAATATTTGAAAAACCATTATATGCAGAACATCTATGAACACTTTACATTTTGTATACTACATACAATTATAAACGTCCAAGTATGATCGAAATTCGTATTTAAATGCGATAAATTCTCATCTTCTTCGGACTATAATAATAATGATAATAATTTTTTATAAAACCATCTTTTGCAAACGTAACTAATTATAGAATACCGTCAAACCTTTCGATATGCAATACTAAAAGATAAGTATTTATTTTGTTACAAGATATAATTACGATTAGCGTTCAAGACACAATTTACAATTTTAATATTTTCTTTAAATAAATTCTAAAATGCTTATAAATTACTTCATAAATGTATTTGACCGTTGAAATATACTACATATTATGCTGCACTGTACGTGATACCATCGGGAAAATTGAATTATCATAATGAATGTTCAAATAAAAACAACTAATAATAACTGTCTAAATATTACGTATTTTTAAATATTTACATTTAAGTCCCTAACTGAAGAATTATTTGGCAGATAGATAGTAAATAATAATTAATAACTAATAAAATCTTCAGGTTATTTGTAAATTTCCAAGTTACATTTGTATAAAATGTTATAGAATTTAGAATATTTAAATACATAACTAGCCTTCAATAATAAAAGTATGTACTGTATAGTTAATTAAGTATTGCATAATTTAGGTGCAAATATATTTTTTCAAAACCCTAGTCGTTATTTTTACCTAGATCTTTATTTATCGCATACCTGCACCCCATAGACCGGTGCAGCTTATACAAAAATACGTAAATATGTATACGAATTATTATAGCTGGAAACTTTAATTAAATATTATATCGTAGTAACTAATGCTTATATCGTTAAAAAATAAGTTTTATATAAAGTATAAAATCTGGATATTTGATTAAAAAAATACAACATAAGGTTATAATACCGTATAATACACGTGTGTGTAATACGCTGTGCATACGTATGTGATGTATGTTTTACACTTGAATGAATTATTGATTTCCATTATACAATATAATCAAACCGATGTAAAACAATACTTCAGAGATTAGTCATATAAGAGGTCAATGATTAAATATAATTTTCACAGAATAATATGATTTATTTACATATTAGTATATAATATGTAATCCTGACTTTTACTTTAGATTAACTAGGTCTGTATTGATTTACGTAATTGATGATTATTTTTGCGGATGACTATGGTTCTTTTTTCATTTTTTTTTAATTACTATAGAATTATTGTGAACAATTATTTTTCGGATGTAGGTATTTAATATGGTACTCGATACACGTGCCGGTGAAAATGAAACCTGTATTTAATTGATCGGCTACCGTAAAAGGCTTATATTATTACTATTATAAGAGTATAATTTACAACCATCCTGAGTAAAGAAATAAGAAGACAACGAAAAAAAGTTGCAGCACGTGACCATCATTGTGATTTTATGCTTCATTGATAATAGTTTTCTTTGCGTCATTCATTTTACGATGGCTAAAAAACGCTTTTAATTGGTATTCCACTAAGCTAATCCTATAATTTTTATTTTTTTTGTATATTTCAAATGCTGTGTTAAATTATACTGTTAATTTCATCTACGTTCACCAGGTATTCTAAGAAAATATCACACCCTGCCACCCCGACGTGGCGACGTCTAAAATCAAATTTGAAAAAGTCTATTTGTTTTTTTTATACGTTTTGTGAGTGTAAGTTCGTATCAGTATCACATCGAATAACAAACAAATGACGATTTAATTCGATGAATCACAAACAATTGGCCCATTTGATCAGAAATGTATAACTTATTGAATTTCACGACCTTTAGGGTCATTGCAACCGTTTAAATTTTAATGTTCAAAACGTCATCGTTTTTCATGAATATTTAATTAAATTGGTGAACGTTAGAGCGTTCGACGGGAATCAAAAATGAAATATAAATATAATACGCAATATATAATAATGGACTTGAAATTAATATACGTCTACCACGAACAATTTCATTTGTCCTAAATAGAAAGTTATCTAGAGGCATATTTCGAATATTATAGATTCAGAACATTTTTCCCCTGCAAACTATACGTTATTGTACCTACTTGTATAAGAGTATGGAAAACATTCGAGATTAATATTATAGAAACTGCGGGACCGCAGTGTGTATTCGATTACAGCAAACACAAAATAACCTGAGGAATAATTCGGCTAATAACGAATATTATGTTTTGATTTGAAAATAAAAAAATAAAAAATATTGCCGCCGTATATATTGACCGTTACAATATTTAGTCTTAGTGTTCTGTCATTTTGGCCGTGGAAGAAACATCGAATACTCCGCAACGTTTTCTGTCCACTCCAATGTTAACGTACGTATACGCGTATATAATATGGACTATACCGCACTGCCGCGGCGTGTACTTATTTCGAACTGAATACTGATCACCGGGCACCGGTGCACGCGCACGGAGGCAGACGATGGCTCAATTCGTAAACACGTTATTATTATTACATAAATTCTGACAATTACACGGTTCATCGTACAAATATTATTCAAATATTACGCACGCGGAACACGCGCAGATTGTGCGCGCAAACACCGCACATACCTATATTATTTTGTTTTCGTTTCAAAGCATACGACTGTTTTTCTAGGTTAAAACTTAGTCGCGGCGCTATACGTGCGTACAATCAACAAGCGTTAAGGTATATTGAAATAGTTATAAGCTACCTACTATCTTATACCAGTATAGAATAATATTCAGTCGCTATGAATTCGTCGACGACAAGCTGACCCATAGAGGGAAGAGGGTGAGGGGGGAAGTGCATGCATATAATATTTTACTGCCCATGATCTGATGCGGTAATCGTTTCACCATGCGAGATATCTATGCGAACGGTTTCAAGGTAGACGGATAACCTTTCAAAAAGTGACAATGGGTGTACGGAATTGCGAGGAAAAAAATCCATTACCATCGCGAAAGAGAAAGGTCACGATGACGACGACGACAGCCGTTGGTTAGATTAACGGCATTTTGGAACAGGTTGCTATCGCGTTTTATATTATTATACAGCCTATATATCTGGTAGGTGTGTGCAAGGCATAGGTAGCTCAACTCATACAGAAACACACACACGCTAAATAGTACACGCGCGCATGTGATGCAGTCGGTAAGCACAACACACACGCATTATGTATGCGAAAGTTGACGAGATAACAGCTAGCAGACGAAACAACGTGTTTTCTGTGCAACATTTTATCATATTGTTGTGTTAAAAATATTTAAACATCAAACGTTGTTGCTCTATAGTTCTACGACCGATTTACGGACAAAACACGTCGAACGCATTCGCACTCCAACTGCAGTCATAACTTTTGGGGTGTACTGCAAGTACTGGTTTCTTACATTAATTTAGCATCAGATATCTATTATATATAATGTGTGTGATTTTTTCACCCCTCTTCCCTGATTGAGTCGTTGAGATGTCGCACGTGCAACTACAACAGTCTCCCAATATTAGGACACAAGCACGCGTAGTCGTATATACCATGATATTTAAGTGATTTTTGAGACCCTATCGGGATAGAGAAAAATCCTATAAAAACCAATAACTATCAGCTAACCGATAAAGACGCAATTATTATTCTGTAACACAGATTTCATTTTGATTTTTACTTTTTTTTTATTCATTAATCCCATGCGGTCTACGTTTAAACAACACACGTTTTGTGTGCCTATAATAATACTATATGAGATACGCTTGTTCTTGCGGTGCGTGTGATACGCTGATAACGAGACGAAATATATCGGACGTACAGCGTGCGGCCCCTCCAGACATTGCGGAGCCTACCTACGGAAACCAGTTGTAGTTGTGGTACGCGATAATGTTTTCGTTTAATTTCATTACATTTTTTTTTTCACGAGCGGGGCCGGTAGAATTAGGTTATAGTACATATCACACGTACCTGTGACACGGTCTTTGTCGGTTTTCATGCCGACAAATCTGGCCGGCGTATTCGTTCGTCGTACCAAAAAACAACAATTTCGGAACGAAGCGAGGTAGTGGCGACTCGCGGCGCGCCAAATGAACCGCGAATTCGGAACGACGACGTACACGCAATGTAATATTGTTAACGTACCGCGTCCGGTGCGCGTTTAAAACGAAAACGGAAACAAAAACCCGCGACTAAATGAATATGAACGATTGGCGGTACGGCCCCGAAGACAACGACGTCGGTTTGCGACTCGTCGGAACAATGCTGCTATAGATTCTCGGTCGGTCGGACGGTGCCTACAGACGATGTGCTTGCTGCTGCCTCTGCGGCGACTATGCAGCTGCACCGACCGTACTGTTCCGCCGCCGTGACGAACAAAACATAATGCGCTCGGAAGTGCAAAAATTTATGTGTGTACAGTGTATGTTATAATAATCCGAACTGAGCTGCGACGACGAGACGAGAGATCGCGCGGAGAAATCGGAAATGCGTCGAGGAGAGCTGCGGACCGCGAACTGAGTCAGTGGATGCTGTGGGACACGTGCGAGAAAAAAAATATAATGGATAAAAAAAAATGGGAAAAAAAATAAAAATGTAAACGTAATCCGTTCAAACGTGTTCGTCTCGTGTGGTGCGTCGACGCGTGCGTTGCCAGAGTACCGCGCGGTTCGAGAGTGGCTCGTGAACTGATGACGAACACTGGTGTAGTTGCCGGCGCGGCTAGCCGCGGTCGGTCGGGTTGGTGGTAAACGCTCCCACCAAGACTCCGCGGCCACACGGCGTCGGCCGGCGGACGGGTGGGTGGTGACCGGCCGTGGAGTAGGGGATAGCGTGACCACCTATGTGGAACTTCCCCCCACCCCGTGCGCACAGCTACCCCTCCAAACGAAGGCCCGAGTGGCTCCCGGGGAGTATATAGAAGAAAAATAATAATAATAATAAAACAAAAACGACACAATAACGTCATACAGTTTTCCGGGGGATTCCTGCTCGTCACCCTGTACAGACGCCCACGCCGACGACGATCGACGACGCTGCCTCCACGCGCGGTGTTAACGATTGATCCCCCAAGATATTCTTAACGCGACTCCCCCGAAATTATTTGATAGGCTTGAGCACCGAATCATATGCGCGTAATCTTATGCGAACACTATTACTATTATCTCCGGATTATCAGGTGTTAGCTTCCAAAGTTCAGGACGATGAGCACCCTTTTGAAATAAAGGCTCTGGCAATCTACGCAAATGACTCATTTTATTTTCGTATTTTTCAATGCCAACTCAAGAGTATATGAATTGCATGTACTTGTGTGTGTAGATAATAATATAAATTTTCCAGGGCCGAAAAAGATATGAACCCATTTTAATTTTGAGGACAACTATTGATTTTTATAATAATAAAATTGTATACTAATAAACTCTAAATGAATATTGTACCCATAAGCAGAACAACGAGAATATTATTATTATTATTATTATTGCAGTCGTGTCAACCATCACCTGTCGATTTGACCAATTTCTTTTCGAATAAATGAATTTTATTCATCGTTTTATTCTCTCGCACTAATTAGGTGCTTTTGCATTTCGACAAGAATTATTATTTTTATAATTTTTCCGTGCGACGACTGCAATCAACGTAGACAGTGGACACATTATTTTTTTCTTGGTTTAAATCTTTATGGTCGACACTTGGATGTATAACGCATTTAAGAGCTCCAATAAATACTATAAATACTTGACTTCAACAAAACCAATTATTGAATAAAAATACTAATGTCAATATAAACAATATAAATGTCATGAAATATACCGCACACAATCACAACTGTTTAACTCACTATTTACGTAGCAACGAAATATTTTACATATTTGTTCGTGATTAATCTCTGAAAGTGACACCGAGACTTATTAAGAGCATTGAACATTTTATTGACCTCGCCGAACCGCAACGTACAGACTTTATTATTACTGTTGCGGAATAATACTTATCGACGAGTCCGATCGGATAAAACAATAGTACAATGGAAGAGGGATCACAGCTTCCTCTGCCGCCGCCGCCACCTCGTCGATTTATTTATTTATGCGCACTCGCGGAAGACATTTGTTACGAAATACTTAAAATAATAATGGGACCTACATACATGCACGTACATAATTATGTACTCCAAACGCCTTATCGATTTGATCCACGTGCTGTTTGCGTCATCGAGAACATGTTTACACGATGATTAACGACACGACGGTTTATAAACTGGAAATAATTCGTAAGAGGATGATAATTTTTATTTTTTTTCCTCAGTCCTAACAAAAAAAAAAAAATCGCGTGCACCTTCGTTTGGAGAGGAAAAAAACACAATTTTTTCTCAACGTCCAGAAGCGTTATCGGCAACGGTCGGAAGAAGAAATATGTATACATATAATGATAATAAATAAATACTTATACAAATAAATAAAAAATCTCCGCGTTTCCTCCTGCAGTCGCGTGTGCGCTTGTGTCCATACACATTAGTGTCAATAGGTTACCGACTTGTTTACAACATTGATCGATTGTAAAAAAAATGTGCTGACACGAAAAACAAGTTTGAAATGGAGAAAAAAAAACCGTATACATTCCGATTGCCACCACGCCGCCACCGTACGCGGTGTACGCGTGATTAAGGACGAATGCGCCCTGGATGCGCGCATTATAATAATAATAATAACAGCAAATATTATAATATATATCCGATCCGCGTGTGCTGCGGGTGGGCGAGTCGGACGGGTGAGTCGGATGTGCAATAATTGGGTGGGGAGGACCAGGGGGGATGGGAACACTGCCGGCGCTTGCGGTCGCGTTTTGCACTCGAGTGGACGGTCGGACGGATGTCACCACTCGTTATCTTGTATACTATTGTTGCGGTAGTGTCCCGTGCGCAGTGGGCCTGCGGGCCCGGATGCGCGCCGTCGTCGCCGTGCACCCGCTGTCCAACCGGAGGTGCGTGCGTGCGCGGCCGTGACGTCACGTGACGCACCACGGTGTACATCGCCGCCACCGCCGCCGCCAAGCGGTAGCACCGAGGTAGACACACGGACGCCGCCGATAGTGAAGCGAGAGAGAGAGAGAGAGAGAGAGTGAGAGAGAGAGAGAGAGTAAGAGACCGGTCTCCTTTTGATTGGCAGCGTGGGTGTGGTTTCGTACGTGTGCGCGTGCGTGTGCGTGTGCCTATGCTGCTGCAACCGGTCGCTGCCGCCGCCGTACGTACGTCGTCGTCGTCATGACGTGCTGTGCCTGCGTATTATATTATTATTACCATGAACTACTACTACTACTACCACCACCACTACTACTACTACTACTACTACTACTACTACTACTACTACTACTACTACTACTACTACTACTACTACTACTGCTACTACTACTAATACCAATACTACTACTACTAACACTACTAATACTACTCTACTACTACTACTACTAATACTACAACAACAATATGAGTTTATAATACACGATTTATTATTATTATGAGTTTTGCGTGGTGCGCGTATATTATTGTACAAGCTGACCCGTGCCCACTTCGATACATACAAACAATCATGGATTTGTTTAATTGTAGACACATTTTTTCAATTAATATAACAATGTCGCGTGTAATAAACATCTTTTTTGAAATATTAATTTTAAAGAACTTATGTTGTTGAAGTTTTAGCAGGGATCCCTAATTTTTTCTGGTAATCAATTAATTATATAGCCTGTGTTACACAGGGATAATGTAGCATTCCAATAATGAAAGAATTTTCGAAATCGATCCAGTAGGTAGTTTTTGAGATTTTTGCTAACAAACAAACCAACGCTGTCTCTTCATTATGTTATAAAATTGTAAGATTACGAGGAACTACTACTACTACTATACTATAACAACAACAATATGAGTTTATAATACACAATTTATTATTAAGTATTAATATTATTATTTTTATAAGGTGCGCACACTGCGTGCGTGTACTTGCACGTTGCCGCCATCCGAGCATGTGGACACGACAAGACCACCGGGACGACAAGGATACAGCTCGGATCCATCACGTATTTATTATCATCCACCGCCGTGTTCCCTCTTTTGCTTTTCGCCGTCTTCCTCGGACATCGGTTCCCTGCGCTGGCTCGACTGTTTTTTTTTTTTTTTTTTTTTTTATCCTGGCCGATGTATGCGCCTTCCACGTGCTGCTGCTATACAGGACTCTCCTAGCGGCCGTGGGTTCTTCTGTAGCGCCATATTTCAAATGATTCTATAGCCTTTTTCGTTCTTCCGTTGATATTTTCCAAGTTGTACACCCATAAATGGCTGTACTCCATACATATGTCTTCATTAGAATTTTTACACTGTGTAGGTACATAGTTGTAACATTATTAACAATTGCATCCCAAACATAATGACGGACAAGGGAAAACTTCAGTAATTTGTGATTAGTAGGAATTCTGTTATAATATAACTACATATTTTAAAGTCGTTTGAGAATAGATTACAAAACTCGGTGAGAATATAAACGGTAAAGTAAAGAGAGATTTACTCTCAATTAGTTTGACCCATCGCCAATCTCTCAAATTAAAAAGATGTTGTGATGTAATTATTCAGAAGGCTAAACAAAGTTATGGTTTATGTAATTAGAAAGAATTGTTCATTATAAGCCTAGTTTATAGACGTTTAGAAAAAAAAATAGGTGGGTTAAGCTTATTTATAACATATTAAATATAATATATGAACATTGTAGATTACACACCTACAATTTGTAAAATAATAATAACAAATAAAGTTATTTTTATTCACACAAGAAAAAATATCTATATATGTCAAAACGAATATTCGTTTATTTGGTCCTTACGCATTCCTACACTTTACTCACCTGATCGTCATGAAGTTTAGGAAGTTTTCATTCTACATCCTGATATTTCAAATTATTTATAATTATGGACCAATGAATTTTAAACATTTGTCAAAATACTTTTAGCGCATTTCAACTGCTAATGAAATAACTTGTGATTTGCTATATTTGCATATGATTATAATTTATATGTATATACCTACTCGTAATAACAAAATAAAACAAATAAAAAATTATAACTTATAACTAGCTTATAACTTTTAGTGCATGAATGTATGCTAATAATAGTTTTACAATGAATTGCTCGCACTGACAGGGGACAAACATGCCTATGCATATTCATCATCTGTACTGTATACAAATATAATTGAATACCTTACAACAACTAATTAATTATAGATAATTCGGGATAACATATTAAATGCACTAGTAGTTAATCAAAATAATATAGTCAGAATTTGCCTAAATAAATTCACTCTAGAAGGATCTACGAGAACTATAGAGAACTTGGTGTTTTGCCAATAAGGTTATTGTATAAAAAAATTGCTATTATGAACTTGGTCAAGAAATTTAACTTAGATAAATATCATAAAGAGTCAAACAATAAAAGAGAATTGAGGAAATTTGATTTGACTATTAATTATACAAATAAATCTTTTGGTAAATGTTTTGTAGATTATCTTGGACCAACATTTTTCAATTCTATGCCTTTTGATTTTAAAAAAAAAAATATTTGTAGATGAAAGGATTAATATTAAAGGTTTGGTATATAAATATTTATTTCTTGAGTTAAACAATGAGATGCTATAATTTTATTTTATATTTAAGCTATATAAATATTAATCTATGAGGTTTTATTTGTGATCTTAGACTAACATGTTTATTTTATATTTCTTTCTTTATCTGTACTTTTTTCTTTTCTTAATAAAATTTCTAAACTATATTTGTATATTTAGCTTTATACGTACTTAGAATTTATACTACCTATATTCTAAAGCTTATATCTTATATCTATATCTATATATCTTGTAAATTCTATAATTATAATAATTATACTATATATTAAATAATAACTCTCTTTCTCCAACACAAGCATTGCTTAAAGGAGAAAGATAATCGAAAATTTTACTCAATAATAATGTATATATTTATGTCTTTTTCGATTTATATTAATATAAAAAAATTAAATTATACTGCATATAATGTTATAGGGAACATTTTGAATTATCAGTGTATATATTTCACTATGTATATGACTGATTTACGCACGCATTGTTCAATGTTAACAAATTATTTTTTTAATAAACAAAGAGTGATAATATGTCAAGTGCTAACAAATGAAAAATGTGTTTTATGTATAGGTATCAATGTTTATACAATCTGATATGTGTTCCTAGAACTGGGTCGATTTTATTGCAATTTTATTATGAATCGTCCAAATATAGTGCTCATTATAACTTCTCACTATATCATTACGTTTTTGACCTAAATGTTCCTAGTGTATTTCTAATATTTTAATTCAGAATAATATTAATTTTTAATGTTTTATATTCTGAGTGAAACGAGTATTGGTTTTACGATGCTATGAGTTTTTTAAAAAATTCTTTTTGTGTATACACGAATTTGACAAAGATTACTCCGATATATGCTAAACTGGTTCTATTCTGATATTCTGATTTTTTCAAGTTATACTTTAGAGGGGGAGGGTCATTTTTTGAATTTATTAACAGTTTTCCAAATGATCGAGAAAAACAGTGTAGAAATTGCACAAACTTCAACTTGGATACGGGGTACGAACGCGGCACCACCTATTTTATCACACACGATATTAGTTATTTGGTTGTCGTAGCTACTCGAAACATTTACTGGGTATCGGGGTCCCTAATTTCATAATCGTTGAAATATATTAATTACATTTGTGTATTTATAGTGGCTTTTGAAATTTCCGATTAAAAGTTAGACTTATACCTTAAGAAATATGGTTTTAAATTTTTAATACTATTATATAATTCATCTATACAAATATAACAAATATTAATCATAATATCTTTACAAATTTTTATAGTAAAGTGCTATCTTATTCTCCTAACACAATATAATTAACAGTTTACCAATAAATTACATTTAAAAATGTACCAATAATATTATCGTAGTATAAATAATTTGAAATGTTATACTAACGTCATAATATTAAACCTTGATACAGTTTGTAAATAAATGACACAATATATAAGTTTACAAGTTATAAACTGTATAACACGTTGCTCAATATTTAAGTAAACGCAACAATATTTCATTGGGTTCGGTATACATGATAACATAATAATGTATTTTATACAATACAATCATCTTCATCTTAAATTAGTCTTAGCCTTCAACAGCAATTACTATTTACAAATTTACAATAGCTTTAAGAATAATTCCTGGTTTCTAATATACTAATGTGCGTTACTATGACAATTTTTTATAATAAAATAGAGTTAAATTTTTATATTATATTGTCTTTGGACTTTGTTCAATATTGAGTATTTACATCATACATTGTTCACATAACAATATATACGAATGCGGAGTGATTACTGGAAGTTACGGAACTATAATCGAAATCCTGCATTCCAATATAGAGAGTTAATAGTTTATCCATTTCATGAAACGTCACAATATTTGTATTCATATAATAATAATTAATATCTTTAAAATTGAAAAAATATATGCGAAAATCTAAAGTTTCTTTTAAAGTTGGATTTTATATTAAGATATTATTAAGGTTTGCACAAATATTGCACACGCGGATAAATCGAGATTTTGTTACCCAGATGTTTTGTCCGGATTTTCTCGATTTATTGATTTTGTGGATTTTTATTTAACATAACTATTCGTGAGAAATAATTCTGCATAAACAAAGACTACCAACGAACTATTGAGTTGACACATGAACTAATTGATTTTTAAAATGTCTAATGTGTGTTGAGATCTTTTGGTTCACCTAAACGTGAATCAGATTTGATGGCTACAAATGATACATTTTACGAATACATATATACATATGTATAAATACGTACGTTTAAATAAAATATAACTATACAAGTACAATACTTTATATCACACAAATAACATCCATGCTATTATTGTTGAATTATCGACAGGATACATTTAAATTTGATTATTTATAAGTCAGTACGTCAATACGAAAATTATTATCATATATTATATATAAATATATATGTATAAACAATAAGCGTCACTACAAAAACTAATCTTTCACACATTTTTTAAAAAAAAAACCGGTTTCAAGAGTTGCTATTATACACTATTCGAGTTTTATGAATATTTGCTCAAAAAATGCATGTTCAATGATTTTAACTAGTTGCCCTTACATATTTTTAACCTCAAGCCGATACCCTCAACATTGGATCACTTTACACTCTTAATACATTAGTATAGCTGGTACCTACATATTATTTCTATAGTTAATATTTTATTCATAATTTTCAAAATTAATTTAAATTTAATCGTTGTTTTTTAATATTATTAATATTTAAAATGCAAATGGCTATTTATTCATAAATCACAGTTCAAAAAATTAACGTGTTTTAAAAAAAAAAACAAAAATTGAGATTTAGTTTATTTCTAAAAATAACCATTAAATATTTTTTTTTAATTAAACTACCAGTTAAATGTGCGATATGCCCTTATTATCTTCTAACGTTATATTAATTTACTAATCAATTTAAAAGTAATCGCTCATGCTCATATCGAAGGTCCCATTTATAAAAATCTGACATTAATCATGAAATATGGAAGCCCTTGAGTGTGTGTCAAGAAGATAGATACCAACCATTCCTCTATTATCTGTACTATATGCTATAGAATCTATGGCAATGACCGGTTGAAGGAGTGGTGAGGCTCCAATAAGTCTGATATAATATGTAACTAAACCATAATTTTCTTTATCGTTTCTGTTTCTTGTATTTAGAAAGTTCTAGCACTTCAAGTTATTTGTGATTTCGTGAATAAATATTTATATGTATTCTTAGATAAACCTAATTGTTATATTTTAATTATAGTGACTTCAATACTTGATGTTCCTTCATCTCTTTCTCGATCTCCTGCTGTGCTATAAGTGAATGTACAGGCAATAAGAGAATTTAATCTAAATAAGAAGATGGATGTAAATAAAAATAAATTCAATGAGCTCAGTCCTCTCATTAAACGCCTTTTCAAAAAGTAATCTTGAGTGTGATTAATGCCACGTTGTATGATAAAGGATCATCAGGGTAAATATTTTTTATGTATTTGTAGCCCTCAGCCTAAAATTTGACACGATTTCCACTAATGTGTAAGTACTATAAATACCAGAATTCTGAAATAGTTGTAATCTCTGTAAAATATTGTTGGACGAATTAATTATTATTCATATGGCATACAATGTGAATTATTATTAATAGTTCATAGATTCTAAGTGTACGATAATTATCAAATCATGCGTAAAAAGTATCGTAGATCATCGTTTATGGGTAAGTCACACTTTAACCGGAATAAAAATAATCTACATCATGCCTAACATATTATTTTGTACTAATGTACTACTATATTTAATTGACGTTACGCATATGTACTATTTAACTAATTAACAAAATTTAATGATAAAAAAAGCATACAATAATTAAAGGTTGTGGTTTTATTATTACAGCAATAATATTGATTTAAAATGTATTGGTTTCGTATATGATAACATTGGTAACAGATATGCTTATATATCATGCGCTCAAAATTATTGTCGTTATCTATGAGTAACATAACAACCGCTAATATGCATAAAATATATTTAAGAATATAGGCACGATCGAAATAACATTTTGAAATCGATAAATATCAAAATAGTTACATGTTTAATTCATTCAATCAAATTAATTTGTACGCGTAAACTAATTAGATACAATTTTATAATAGGTAAGTAACCTACACAATTTATTATTTCAGTTAGTACTGTTAGTAGACACTTAATATGATAGCAATAATATAGTAAAATGATTCATCAGTTCAATGATCCCGCGTAAAATTATACTGTTTATGATTATTACAAACTTATAAAGTTATAACTTTTATTACAATGCGATGACTAAGTCGTTCCTTAGTAAAATAGTAACTCATAAGAATAATGTGTTATTCAAACAAATTCACTCGTTGAAAAATTATACTTGCATTGTGTATTAGTATAATTTTATTGGATTTCCAGCTCTTAAATATGCTGCCGTTTTCAAAATTATTACATTATTAAGCATTAATAGTGTAATTTTTGAATTTAAACAGTGGAATTAAAACATTTTCTTATACATTATACTACACAATCTTAAAATATTTGTTGACAACAATTACATTTAATTTTACTAATTATAAAAATTTTAAATTGGAAGAAGTGAGAAATTATTATTATTACTCTTCTTGTACTAATCTTTGAAATAATTAGAGATAGTTAAAAATATTTATCCAACATTTAGATGCGTTTTGTACCAATATATACCTACCAATTGATGAAGCAAAATAAAAAAAGTGTCACCAATAGAATATTCAGACTTATTATTATAAAATAAATATTTATGAATTATTTTTAAAACTTGAAAACGATTTAAAACTAATTGAAAAAGTACAAAAAAAGCAAAGAATGGATCGTAAACATGTGAAATAATTACACTACTTTTACAATAAGATAATTTTATCGTCACTCTGTATATAATACAGTGTTGTCACCAATATCCACTGCATTTATCAGCTAGATACCTATTCCAAAATGATTCTGAAGCTTGTAATGAAAAAAAAACATCAATCGGCACAAAACGTTTGTTAATCGTATCATATTTCAACAGAAACTACTGGATTTTTATTATCTTTCTACGTGTAGGTAGTAAATAATGGCCGTATCAGCAGACTCCGTTTACTGTGTAAAAACCTGTAGGTAAATACCCGATTTTGTATTATACATTTATGCAATTTATTACATTTCTTGGAAGAATTAAATCATAATACATATATAGGTAGCATCAATAACAAACAAAAGTATTAAATAATAACCCAATCTCAATAAGACAATAACAATCTGCACTGTATAGAGTTCAAAGTCACGGCTGACCATCCATGGTAGTGCTGTGTTGGTTTTTAATGTTCCGACAATCGTAATGTAAATATGCTGGTAAAAAGATATCAAGATTAAATTTACAACCGAAAGTGGCAATATATTATGCAAATAAAGCCACTGATATGTAAATATTACATTAAACATAAACATCTATAAAAAAGTTGCTCTTAATAAGCCGCCGATGGCAGCACCGAGCTATAGCTATATGTATATGCTGAGATGATGTACGAATACTTAGCGCGATCTTATCATACTATGCTGATCATCCATTATACTATTTTATTTATCCTGACAAATTCTGAACAACAAAAAATATTAAAATACTGTAACGTTTTTAATATATTATTTCAATTTGAAAACCTCTTGATATGCTCCATTTTAAAAATTCTTCAAAAACAATAATTATAATTATATACTAGTATAATTAATTTGTAATATCTTTTAATATTAATACTATTCAATAGCTACCATATTATTTATTTTCATCAATTTATAGTTGTGTAAAAATGTGTTAAACTTACAAGCAAAAGCAAATAATTATTATACCTATTATAATTATTTAACTATTTTAGCTAATACATTTGTTTTAGTTTTCTTATATTCTCGTTGTATATGTGAAAATTTTAGCATAAATTTATGTTATTCAACGTAATTCAATACTTAACTAATTTAGTTATAATCATAACTGTAGGCTATATACTCTTTATGGTACTGATACGTATAATAAGGTATAATAGAATACATATACTATAAATATATATTAATACACAATATTATACTAATTTATTATATTGCTATGCATAATAAAATAACTACTATAATAATTGAATACATAAATAATAACATAATCATATGTTATAGAAATTACTATTACCAAGGGCATGTGAAACATAAATCTATACAATTCAGTGTTCAAACTCGATCGTACGTTCAAATAATATAATTTCAAACCATTATAGCAGTTAATTTTTGTCACGTTTAATAAATTAAATATTTTTCAAGAATTTCATATAAATATAAAATTTAAATAATTAATAATTATGAATCTTATTACTATTTTTTTTTTTATGTTATGAAAATATAATGAATTTCAATCTCCTTATAATATATATATATATATATACACGCAGTTAAACAGTTAAGATGTTGTACAGTTAATTGTGTATACAGACGTACAAATACGTAGGTACATTTGTTGTACGAGTCATATAAAGTGTAGGTAAGTACCTACTGCAATCTTCACCGGTCGAAAACGTCCGAATCATATCCAACGCTCTGTATGTATGCGTTGAACGGCATAAAATCAAGTTATTCGCAATTAAAATATTTCTGATAAATGCTATCAAATATTGCAAAATTGTTGCTATATTTATAGCTATAATAATTAATTTAAATACAAAATAATTATCATTACTTTAATAATATTAATTATAGTCGAAGATATTACAAAATATTTTTATGGCTAAGTTATTAGTATAATTTGAGCATTGTAATTCTTCACATGCCATATTATTATTATTGTACTGTAATATGCCAATGATCATTACAGACAATATTGTTGTTCATATAATATTTAACCTATCGGCTATCGTCAATGATTATAATATTGCTTCAAGTAAATTATGTTATTGACTAGTGTGTACAGATTAAGCTCAACAATTTCAAAATAACAAATTAATAACATTCTCGATGAATCTACTAGCAAATTTTTAGTAAATATAGTATAATATAATTTGTCCATAACTATTATTAAGCGAAACATATTTCAAATATTTTCTTCGGAGACACCGAAGTATTCTCGGAACAGTGCGCGCAGTACCCGAATAAAAAACGAAAATATTATACTATAATTTAATTATTCATTATGATAAATAATATAATATGTACGAATGCGTATGGCTAAGGAGAACTCAATCTAAAGATAAATGCGAATAGATGCGCGTAATACGTGTTCAAGTCGTCTTCAAGTATCGTCGACCAGTTCAACAAAAATAATACCTTTGTGACTTTGAATTACCGCGCGTTTTTACGCCCAAACGGTTTTATGTTTTATTTACTATAATTTTGTTCGTCCATAGAGCACGCGTTAAGTACTGTATTGCAGGTAATTAAACACTAATAATACATGTGCGATAGGACAAAAATTAAAAAAGGTCAAGTACGGATAAGATAGACGTCAGTCAACGCGGAATGTGAACCCTTTGCCCCTCCAATTGAGACAATGATGCTGTTGTATAATAACATCGGTCGAGCATGGACGACAGCGACAGCGGTTCGCGGGGTCCGTTGCTGCGTAACCGGCCCAGGAGATAACTTATATTGCTGTTGAGCACCAAGCAGTCTGCCAGTCGCGCGTATCTGGCGGCAAGTGTTTCGAACGTTCTTTGAAGGTCTCTGTTTCTCTCTCTTCGTCTGTCCACCTTTCCGTCTCACTTCTCGTCCCTCCCTCCCCGTACCCCTCTAACCGTCGATGTTCCTCCCTCTTGCTATTTTTTTTTTTAATTTTTTTTTTCACTTTACCTCGTCCTGTTACTATTTCTTGTACCTACGTTGTAATATTATTATATTCGTTCCCGATATTCGCGCGTGCATACACACACACACACACACACACACACACACACGCACACACATATTTACACACACACGCGCACACACATATTTACACACACACACACACACACACACACACACACACACAACTCCGAAGTCGAGCGAGTGGTAAATACCTATTATACGACTATATCAGAATCGCTGGATATAATATACATAATATTAATACAACATATTATAGGAGATAGTGGTCAACCGGAGTGGGAACAGCGGGAAGTGAGATACACAACACGTAGTAGTACTACCTATGTAGAAGACAATATTCCAGTTTCATGATAAGCAACGCGCGCATTCGACCCGTACATAATATTATTCTTAAAACGGTTCGGCCCCGCGGTCATTCGTGATGATAATTTTTTCGTGTTATACAGCCTCTTTAATAATATTATTTACGTACACTTCTTCGTATGAGAAAACCAACAGTAATAATAAACGGAGCGCAAAAAAAAAATAAATAAATAACTGAAAAAACAATAATCGAATGGGTACGCTATTATATATCTACACATAATAAAATAAATCTAATTCAAGGTCCTCTATGAGGAACATGATATAATATACTACCTTACAGTGTAGGTGTGTGCGCGTGCGCGTGTGTGTCGTCGTTATACAGTACACGAGTACTATGTATGTCGGTGTTTCACGATTCAAACGCGCAATATTGGCTTCACTTTGTACCTATTTATAGTACATGCGATTTGCAATAAAAAAAAAAAAAAAACAATAAATTAAAAATAATAACAATATCGTCTGGGCGTTCCGAGAACAAAAGCTCGCAATCGCCTGCACCACACAAAGTGCACTCCGGAAACGCGTGTACTTATTGCAACGCGCATTCGTTTGGCGGGAAATCGGTTACCGCGGCGGTTATATAATACTAGAATATACCTCTGCGTAGGTAGTTAACTTTACAATCGCTACCCGTGAGTTCACGCGTGGTATCAGAATAATGCGTGTCCTTATTGAAAACCCGACGATCGAATAGATCTTATTTTAATAACGTACACTGTACATCAGCACACACGACGCTATGTTATAAAGCACACAATGCGTATACGTGTTCTAAAGGAATTCGATTCGATGTTATGACCGCGCCGTGCGAATGGAATATGATTAAAATATTAAATCTAAATGAAATTAATCGAATCCAAAAAAGCGACGTGGTGTGTGATATTTGGCCACAGCCGAGGTATGGTCGACGACGGTTGCCCGTGGGTTTTAATTTTAATTTTAATCTCATCAAGAGGCACTAACATAGCAGGAAAATTCGAACACAATTTCGAAAAAAAAAACAAGTGAATTATATTAGTACATATACTGCCCAACGATTAAGTAGAAAATATTTGACTACATGACGAGCGCAATTGCCATATTTCTAGCATTTTATATTCGATAACTTAAAATTGACTATAACTTATATGAGTAGTTCCACACACATATTTTTATTCATGGATATTCTTGGGTAAGTGGTTAGTGCGTTATATCTTTACATTTCATTAGTTAAAATGTAAAATCTTTTCTGAGGATATTTCATCGTACTATCGATAAACTTTTAAGTGTATACTAACAGTTCACTGTGCTCTTTTTTCAGCATTTTCTTAGGTTTTGGAACAACTACATCCCTGGCCTTGTTCATCAACCATATGCACATAGTATATACGTAAATTCTTATTATGATGTACTTATGTACTTTACACTTTATGGAGGTAATAACAATATGTACCACTAAATTATATTGCATTTATAGCAGATTGTCAATTCAAATTCAAATGCATCAACTTTTTATACAAAGAACAACATAATATATTGTACTATACTACATTGATTTAATGGTCGGTATAATATAGTTGATAGATTGTTATACTAAAATATATTATAATCGATTTGGTATATAATTTAATAATTATTTTACAATTATTAATTTCAATTAATATATTTTCTGATGATTTTGAAGAGACTAACAATAATTGTTAATTATAGATATTTCACTGTGGTATGTGGTTTTTACTGTATATACTTAGTAAATATGTTCCGAAATAAAATTTTTGCATATAATATAACATGATTGCGTTTTTTTAGTGGTGATTTTAATTTTTTTTATAGATTTTTATTGATTTTTTTTATAACACGTCACTAATTATAAATTTTCTAACTATATAAAATTGTAATTCGTATTTCACTTGCCATCATTTATATTTGTCAACCAGGAGAGAGGTCAAGCTGGTCATTAATAACGTATAACCCTAGAAATACAGAGTAAATTATTAAAGCCGCATAATCAACAGAAACTGGTTTTATGCATTTCTATAACTTAAGTCTGTACATGTGTGATCAGGGTGTCCCAAAAATAAAAATAAAAACAAAATTACATTAGAACACGCGGCGTGTACTACATTTAATTTTAAGTTTTAATTTCATGCTATATTTGCACTGTCCTTCTCTGCTAAATTTTCGCTATAGAAAACAACACGCTCGGGGCTTCACTATTGTTCAACGTGCATAACAGATTGGAGAAAAACAAAAACTTTAGGTCATCTGCGTCTCATGGATACGTTCGTGAGCCTTCGGGTCATTCGGTTAAAGTAATAGAGTCCCGCTGAGATGTGGCCGAATTTTACTTAGGATAAAAATAACACACCCCCGAGTGAGAATCTGCCAGTAATTAAAACCGGATTACCGTTTTCTGTTCCCTTTTTTTCTTTAACACTTCATTTGATTTCGTTGTCTTGTTGTTATTACATTTGAGTGCAGGTCCAACGTGTGAACTGTCCCGTTACAGTTTTTGTTTTTGATGGTCTAAATATATTACCATAATAACAGTTACAGTCTACAGATGATTTCATCTGAGATAAAAACAATTGTTAAACTTGTAAACTTGTATTAACTAATTCACGTTATGAAATATAAAAGTTGATAATGTCAATAGTTGAAAATCAGTTTAACTCTTTTGTTGAGATAAAGGTAAGTTGACAAATTGAAAAAATATATTATAACTTTTATATAAATGTTAAATTTATTTGTTTATTCCATCCCCATAAACTCTAACTATATCACCCTCAGCTAAAATAATTTCAAACCAAATAATTACAATTTGTAGTAATTAAGATTAGTGATGCACAACGTATACAAAAAAAAAAAAATTGAATTGGATTAGATTGGCATACTTTTAAAAAAATTAAAAATTTCCGAGAATTAATACCATCAACTTTGGTTTTTTAAATAATTAAAAACACATACATCATACATGATAATATATAATAAAAATGAAAAATAATATTTTTTAAATAAACGTAATAGTTAGTGGTATTTTTATGCATTCACTCCAAAACTAATCCCCCTCTCTGAAAAATTGTATTTTTTTCCTTCAAAAATATTTAATTGTCTACTTTTATTTCCTACTTCAACTATTTACGCCTTACAAAAACAGTTTACTGTATTTGTAATTTGTCAAATGTCATTTTAGTATTATCAGAAAACGTGTCAAATTCGATCAGTCAATGTAACACAAGCTAATAGAAATAATTCACTTTAAAATCATAATTTATGCGTAGAAACCAGAAACTTTCCGGTTTTATGATCGTGGGTCATGATCTTCCTTCGATATTTATGTAAAATTTCATAGTAAAATAATGAAAAAAATATTAGACGTCATTGATACTGATCATTTAAGTTTATGATAGTAAATAGTAATAATCAATTATATATAGGCACACAATAATATAATATGTTCTACAATGTCCAACCATTTATTTCTATCAAATATCCTGTTTTATACATACATCAAAGGTAAATTGGTAACTATTTACATTATACTTTACAATTCAAGATTTAATAATAATAATAATAATAAATTATTAATTAATATAATATTTTTATTCTAAGTTGTACTTTTAAATGAAAACATATTTTGTACTTGAAGTGTATTGTTCACTTTAAGTACCTATATGCTTAAAAATATTATGACAATCGGTTACGTTATTGACTTTTAATACATTGGTATTAATAATGTAATAAATAATATTATATCGTGTGAAATAATAGAGTAGTATTCCCATATATAAAACCATATTAAGTCATTATTTCCTATCAATTAGTGTCACTACAATAATTATTAATGTCAACGGTTTCAACAGTTAAGGACACTCAAATGCGTTATTATTGTATACGCATGTAAAGTAAAAATGATTGAACATGTAATACAAATTATATATATTTCACACGCAAGTAATAAAATATTTAAGATTTCTTAAAGTGTGACAACATATTTTAATTGATATCACTATATTTTTTATTTCATTAATTATTACAGATATTAAAATTCAATTGTTGTCTTATTTTTTTTCACAAGTAATAATGAAAATCTATACAATTCAAATTTTTAAATTCATCAAAAGATTTTAATTACGAATTTCATATTATATAATAGATTTTAAAATGCATTTAAAAGATACAATAAATTACAATTTTGTAATAACATTATAATAATAAACAATTCATTCTTAGTAAGAAGTTTAGAAGTTGATTCAAGCTTATTGATGCTTTTTATTAAATATCAAGCAATGTGATTAGGTTTTGTAATCATAATTTAATCTTATTCTAGTTCTTATTCATCTAAATTATTTTGAAAGCGTTGTTTAATAATTTACTTTATGATCATTTTTTTAGGACAATATTAGTCACGGACATATATTAGCTCTAGCTGTACATTTTACTTATTTAAGATAATAATTAGAGTAAAAATTATAATTTTTTAGTAATCATAATAATAATAATTAAAAAATCATCAAAAATACCTTGGTAAAATGTACGTGTAACACAATTATTATATAGTGTAATATCTCTATATGTTTTTAGATGTGATATATTATAGTATACACAACTTGTTTAGCGCCAATGTACGAATAGTTGTAGCTGTAAAGAACAATATTTTAAATTTTATATATACATATCATGTTAAGCGAAATATTTTAATCGGTAAAAATGTCTCGTTAAAAATGTAGGTACCTCGTGTAACTAGTTATTTAAACATTGGAAGAGTGCCTAATTAAAGTCCATAATCATATGCCAGAATGTTAATACCGTTATTATAATTTCCGAATTGATTTCAAAAGGTGTAAGAAATCAAGCAATTATATATACAAGAAGTGGTCAAAGCCTATTATTATAGGTGTATCAAATTTAGATTTATTAACTCACTGAACCATGTCATACCGGGAATGCTACTGAAATATAGTAATAGTAATCTGAGCATTCGCACATTCTCTCGATAAATATATTATATACCTACAGACTCATAATATGTTATTGGCATTTAATAAGTAGTTAACCGAGAGCGAATAATGTGACAGTTTTCCAGCAACTTGAATTTTTAATCTTAATAAAATAAAATGAAAAAAGAACTAGGTTTGTCCGCCATTTAATTCAGTAGCCAACCATAATTGCAACTTTGATTTATGTTCACATAGCAGGCAAACGGGCATAAGTCGATACGAAGAATAATAATAATAAGAAGAAGATGATGAAGAAGAGAAGAAGAAGAAACAACAAACAGGATTCTCCTAATTGCAGACTGCAATTTCAAAAATAAAAAAATGTTATGTATATTTCTAAACCGTCCATTTCATATACAATTATTGTAAGTATGTTAATATTTCCCGTTGCACATGTATAAACGCATGTTATTGCACTGCCAAAGTTGTACCCAATGAAATGATATTCATATATTATATTACCGCTGTTGATAATAATTGTAATAACCGTAAATTTGCCTAACTGCATCGTGCAAGATAAAGAAGGAACAACCAAATAATTAAGGGACAACCGACGGTATGTAACCTTTGTGACGGTATGGTGACGTTGAAAGTTTATACAGAGCAAATTGCTGAATTGGAAATAAGGTGTATTATTGTTTACCGTCCGGATAGAATGTTTATAATGAAAACACACGTGCCACAGGCTTCCCCCTCCCTATGCACACACACACACACACACACACACACACACACACACACACATATATATATATATATATATACATGAACATGCACGAGTTGATCGCGGCACCTACTGCATCAACACGACGATGCCCGGTGGACACGATATAATATCATACTTTCGTTTCAATTGTATTTATACTTTATAGTGTACGGTGTTCTAGAAAATTTGTCACTTTAGGCCAGTCTATTTAACAAGTGTATAGGTACCTATAGAAGAGGAAAAAATAAAATAAATTAGATGTAGATACATTTTCTTAAATATATCAATTAATACGTCACAGTGAAAGTGATTTTAAACATTTTTTTAATTTTATTTTCAAATACAATGCACAAGTCACACCACGACAACGACATGCTAATGATAATATAATAACTATTATTTAGGCCAAATGAAAATGAAGTGATTAAACCCTGAATTATTCATAGCTACAAAAACAGTGCTATATCGATATATTTTTCTACTCACACGATTGTATATGCTGTATAATGTATAGGTACGTATTGATATACAAGTCCAGAATATATTAACATATTAACATATCAAATATTTTAACTCTACCAAAAGAACAAAATACTGCATTGAATTTATGCAAAAACATTTAATATGTATCGACCGTGCACACTTTATCTTCAATGTTTAATTATAAAGTAATCCTAGTGAATCATGTCGCTTGCTGTACTGATATATATTATATACACATACAAGTTAACATTTAAGTTGTTTAAATTAATAATGAGAGAACAGGTGTCTAACAAAAATATGACAACTTCAGATCAATATCTTGAAATGGCCCTATTGTTTCTACTGTAGAAACGTGTTTCTAGTATATAGTTTTATATTTGTAATGAAATTTAGACATTATTTTTAAGGTAAATCTATCGTAGAAACTATTTGTAACTTAAGTTAGACGCTTTATGAGAAACTCATTTCACAACTATGTATTATAGTATCTAAACTTTTAGAATGCCAACAAGTAATTTCACTCAAAGATTATTGTCATTGATAACTATTCATGTACCTAATTTAAATTTAACTAGTTAGACAAATTGAATAGCGTTAAATGCTTATTTATCTTATTAAAGTGTTTCGTTTTGTAACTTTAACTTCAGTATTAAAGTATAGAATATAGATAATAGATTACATAATAAATGGAAAAAATGTGATTATTAAGTCAAAGTATAAATTTTTTTTTATATTAATTATAAATTATAATTAGTAATTTAGGTATTATAATTTGTTCTAAATAAATATATTGCAGGTGTTTTAACTATATTTAATTTTTTTTTTTTTAACACGTAAACTAATTTTATCATGATTTAACATCATTTACGAAATATCGAGCATCTTAAACATAAATAATTTGTCTTAATTAAAATATTTATGAAACACAAAGATCTTTAAGTAAAACTGATTTACGATAGTAACATATTAACATAATATGTACAGTATATTTCATTGTGTACTACGGCCAGCATTCAAACTGATAATTATTGGTTTTTATTTTCGTACTGAAAAAAATTTAAAAAAAAAAATTTGAAAATTTTCCCACAGAATTAAACGTTGAGGGATGAAGTGTCTATAAATCGGCCCTTGACTTAATGGGTACTTCCTCGATAACGTATTGATAACTAGACTTGGCTCAGATTCAAGGCCTGCTAAGTGGTGGCAGCTTACGGAACACCTGCCCCGCGTAGTGTGCGTGTGTGTGTGTATGTGTGTATGAGTATTGCGCGCGACTCTTCTCGTAAAATACCAGAGGTCATCGCGCTACCATCTTGTTTGTATGTGTGCACGTATATATGTATATGTATGTGTACGCGTGTAGATTGTGTGTGTATGTGTGTGGAATATCCACATTCTTTGGCGAACCATTTGAAAAATTTCATTTCATACAATTTTTTCTTCTTCTCATTTTCCCATCCATATCGATCATAAAAATATTTATTTGGAAAATTTCCAAAATATGACCCTATAATATATCCTGCGAAGAAACGAATTTTACTGGAACAAAATTTCAAAATCTGCTGATCCATATCGCCCTATACTGTTCGGTCTTTTAATAACAATTATAATAATAATCATAATAATACTATAGTAATAATAGTAATTAAAATAATAATAAACGCTTATCACAAACCCCATGATCACGATTAAGGTTGTACGTTAAACTTAAACGCATATGGAACCGTTACCGTCTGCCGATTTCGTCTACTACCTATGTGCAATGCAATAAACTAATACGAGATAGAAATACACTAGGTATTATAATACGGCACTTATTAGGCAACGAGAACATGGGTTTAATAAATTATTATACAGCGACCAGTTTTGTGTATTTTTTCACCTTCAGCGAATCCACGATCGATACCTGGCAGTCGAATCTGTAATTAGAAACTTTTTCACGTATAAACGTATCCTGACTACCGTATTACCATTTAAATGGTTGCGGTTTCCACCAGCAGAACTGCTAAACCCTGGTCATTATAAAATAGTGTGTGTGTTTTAACACAATGCTTGTATTAATTTTCTCTCTCCCATCCCCCTTCTCACACACTCCCTCTCTCTCACTCTCTATTTCTCTCTTCAACTACGACTGCCGTCACCATATACCAGTGGACCCGGGATTACGTTGTGCAGCGTAATAATTATAAACCTGTTCGAAACATGGCATCAGCAACGTATAAACATACCGAATTATCTTAAATATTTATGAACCTAAAATACCACCAGCTAATGAGCACCAGCCGTGTATATATGTATGTATGTATATATATCATGATAAACGTGTTGCATAATGTACACATGTACCGACTACCCAAAAATGTGTACGTATATGCGTGTATTGTATATAATATGTTCTACGTGTATGAAAACATTAATACCATAAGTGCACACGCATTGGACTCTATTACCTGTGTGTTTTATTGCATCGAAAAGTATATTTTTACAAAAACTCAGTTGTTATATTATTTTATAGCACGTTGAATGCATTTTTTTTATAAGTATATTATAAATAAGTACTGTAATTACGATTATAATACTGTAATGAGCGCGCACTATCTTTGTCTCTACATTCTTCTTTCGAAGTAAAATTTAAACAAACTTAAATATTTGTATTATTTCACACGTGCTGTAAATATATATATATATGTATATATTTATGTTTAATTAATAAGTTATTATACACGCTTATCGTAACTGTACGAAATTTAAACACAAACAAAATTAACTCATCAATTAATATTTAAAGATATTAAAATAATGCGAAAATGATATGACGATAATCATTTTATATAAAAAAAATTACATTGAAATTTAGATTAAACGCTTAGTACCTATACTTAAAATATTAATATACCTACTTTAAAAACAAAACATAAATAAAATATATTTCGTACATTATTCTATACACCATTACAACAAATATACTCATAACTTAAGAAACTACAAAAGCGTATTTAACGAATTAAATTAATCATTTTAAAACCAAAGCCATATCTTGAAAAACAATTATTCAGTACACGGTAAGTACATTTTTAGATTGAAGGAGAGCTAAGCTTCTTCTCACCTTCATTATACGTTACCACTGAACATTAAATCATTCTTAAACGAATATCATTACGTAGTAAAACGTATTTGAAAAACACTTTTATCTTATATTTAGAACAATATAGTAAATAATGAATAAAAAAATTCTGATTTGATTAACAAGATAAATGTCAGATAAACTATCGAGAAGTTGATAATCGATTATTCCAAATAGATAATAAAGAAGTTAATCCTAATATGTATTCTTCCGTTTCGTAT
Organism: Chaitophorus viminalis; assembly: GCA_025469195.1. Classification (NCBI taxonomy): domain Eukaryota; kingdom Metazoa; phylum Arthropoda; class Insecta; order Hemiptera; family Aphididae; genus Chaitophorus; species Chaitophorus viminalis. Next base: position 138,802 of record JAIPRK010000682.1, read on the forward strand.
ACTAAACACCGTATATGTAACGGATTTCCACCGATGTTTATGACAACAAAATATTAAAATAAATCAGCTCATTGTATATTATACTTTATTCTATATAACAATTATGAAATTTAATTTGAAAATATGTCAGCGAGTTTTTAGTTCATCAAAAGTTTTTGCTATACATGGAGCAGTATAATTTTAATGAATAAATAACAATATTGACATGTGATCTGATGAAAGATAAATCCTTATTCTACACGTCACGCCTGAAAAGTATTCAAAATAGACAACACAACATGCCTCAGTCTTCACGCCTTCGTATAACAATTCTTGCCGTCACACAGTCACGGAAACATCATTGGCTTAAGACTACAAAATATTATACTCCACAAACACGCACTCGTCCTATGATTGACCGATGACATTTCGCTTTGCTGGTATAATGGGGGGGAAGAACAAGATCAGACTAACCTGTGTTAATTTTGTCAGTAGTATTTTTTTTTCTGTTCTTTGATATATAATTTTCTTTCTCCCATGCTGGATGTTATTTTTGCTCGTAATTTGCCGACGTTTATAATTCGCAGAATGGTAGTGAAAAAATCTTTTGTGAAAAAAAAACAAACTACTAAAAATCTTATTTTGTCCGGTTTTTAATTAGCACTGGTTTACCTCGTCCCATGAATAGCGCAAAAGAAAAAAAACATTACAATTTTGTTCTTGATGGACAATCTATTTTTTTTTATTTTTTTAGGAGACTTAAGTTACAAAGAAAACTATGTGGACATTGAGTTAAAACTATTTTGTTCTATTGTTTTTTTAACCGTGAAACTAGCCAACATCATTGAATACTAATATCACCCGAATAGCGACATAAGTGACAAACTTATTATAACTTATACAAATAAAGTCATTATTTGTATATCAATCGTGTTCGGTTTCTAAATTTTAATTTCAATAGACGTATAGACAAATTACCTTAAAAAAGATATCCAGACAAGTTTCTACTGTCCTAAATGTTAGTAATAATAGCGATTAATTTCAGGGTGATTAATTGTCACCCTGGTATGTGATATTCATCGATGTTTAAATTTTCTTACTTAAATAGAACAAATTGTTAGTGTACAATTGTTATTCTTGTAATTTTTGCTGATTCCACCGTAAGAATTTTTTTATAAAACAAATACACATAATATAAACATCTCGTATACCTATATAAAGTATAATGTATATAGTATAATATGTTCATTATTTATTATATTATATACAAATACAGAAGATTTATGTAAATTACTCCACAATTGTAATAATAACATTACATTATATAATTATTATTAGTATTTTTACTTTTCTTGTATTGATATAACAAATAATAATATTATTATAACTATTATCTTTTCACCAATAATTAATGTTATTTTTAACTATCCTCAATAATTACATAATTTTTTTACAAGATCAACAAACAGTAAGGTTTAAGTAATTATTAAACTATATATATCTTAGAATTTAGTTATTTAAAACGTGACAAGGAAATTTCTTAGAGATTTCATTGAGTAAGTTACATTACTTTTGAAACGTGACATTTACACTGCTTGATACACGTTAAATCTTTCTAAACATGAATCTTTTAGTTTAATGTTACCTAATCATCTCAAGCTAAAAATACTCAAATGTTTAGTATTTACCAAATAATTAAAACTCAAAACACTACCTATATCGTTCAAAAAATAATTCAGTATACAACAAAGTTTGACTTTAGTGCTATTGTACATAATATTGTTATAAAATTTTATATGCGATATTATATAACAATGTATCGAAAACATTCCGATTGAACTATTTTCCATATACATTTTTGTAATACATCACTTCTTTTACATTACAAGTGGTTCTTACTATTGTACGATATGTATTATTTAAAGGAAAACAGGATACGTGTTCCACAGAATGTCGGACATTCCAACGGGCGAAATATTCAGCACCGGACAGAATTATTGACTCGTTTTGTGTATTATGGGGTCCGATGTAGACTGGAGAGAGGTGTTTATTGCGGGTTAATTGAAAAACCTTGTCCCGAGACAACATTTTTATGTGCTTTCACACTACAGTGCTATCGGTTCGCGGCTATCGTGGAATTAATGTGATTCGTTGCTTTTTGGACATTTATTATAAAATATTAGACAAATTAGTGGACATTTTAATGTGTACACGTATATTTTGTATTCAGACAATTATGTGATAAGGTGAAAAATGTCGGTGACCCCCTACCAGAATATCAATTTTAATACAAATTAAAACCAATAATCGACGTTTCAAAACTAATAGAAGAATCATAATGTAAACGATTTATATTTGTATAGGTATTCAAATTGTTTCTAAGAACGTAACGTTATGAGATTTATATTCAAATGTTATTCGAAATAAACACTCGGAATCTAAAAGTAGGTACCAACACGACGGTCAACTGTATGTATGTATATATACGTATAACATTATACATGTGCGTATAATGTAATATACATATCAGCTGTATAGTAATATAGCATATAGTCAAGTGTACAAGCTTGTTATATTGTGTTTGACGCGCATGTGGCATGCCGTTATTAAACATGGGTTAACAACTCTTATAAAATACATTACAAAAACATCTTTACGCATTTCAAGTACATTCCTGCCGTGTATTGAAATTAAATAACAAGTTTAAACTCCTTTGGTTTACGTGTAATGTAACGATATGGAATTCTTGGTGCTAAACAACTCAGCTCTGTATGAGAAAGTTACGCCAGAAAGTCGATAAAACTGTCAATGATCAAAATACGAGTATAGGCATAAATAGACAATATTATAACTTCATTGAAATTTGAATACCTATCATATTGTTTGTCATAGAAAGAGCTGTAAAAATCGATTAATTTCATTTCACTTTTACAAAAACTGTATTTATATGCAAAGCGTACATTATTTGCTACTTTTAATGGATCTATTTCTTTTGATTTCTTTGGATTTATTTATTTTCTAATTTTATTTAAATGATATATTTATTATAGAAACTATCATTCAAAGACACATTTATAACTCTCTAGGGTTTGAGGTTAGAACGAGGGGGACATAAAAAATCACCTAGATTCCTCCTTTAGCTGTAACACCACTTCAAAAGCATTTCCTTCAAAAACTAACTAATTAGGTGACACGGTACACTTAAAATGTTGTTCTACGATGAAACACTGCTAAGTACCTATTTCATAAGTAGGTATTAGTGTTTTATTGTACTAAAATCAAAAGCATATTGTAAACAGTTCTGAATCTTAAGAAGAAATCTTTTTAAGATAAAATATAAATTAAAAACACATACTGGCTACTAAATAATTATTTTATATGAAACTTATAAATATAAAAAGATCGAGGCATCAAGCAGTTCAAGATTTTATACTTAATTATTCAATTATAACTATAGAACTTATTTTATGACACCACCAAGGCTCAAAAACACAGCATCAGAAATTTAAAATGAAATTGTTATCTTGATTTTCAATCTATGTATGTTCGGTTTATATAGCATCATTTTGTCATATGCATTATATATTTATATATATATATATAAACTATAAGTAATATATTTTATTATGTAAAATGTATACATAAGTATAAAATAAACATTATTCTAACTATTATATTTATATAGTAATGATTTACCAAGACAAACTGTCGTTGGTCATATAAGTTTTAAGGAAAAAATATGCTTCTATTATGGTTTGTGACTTTTATAAATAACACAGCGATAAACCACTCTAATGGCATTTCAAAAAACATTTTTCCGTTCTTTTTTTTCTAATATTACTAATAATACTTTAGGTCGTTTGGAGAAATAACTGCTTTACTCATGGGAAATCCTTTTAACATGTATAGTGTTTGTGTAAATTATAAAAATATTATAAGTTAGGTAATAATAGTTATAGTATACGCATTAAAAAATAAGAATGTTAAAACCAATAGAATCCCTACTAAATACTCATGGTTCTTTTTCTCAATCAATAAAGATGTCATTTTGTCTGTTTATGAGCTTGAATTGATCTTGAAGTATAAAAAAAAGCTCTTGATAAGCCGATTATATTTTATGAACTTTTAAAAAACAATTATAATTTTTTAATAAATTAAATTTTTTAATATGTTAATATTCAGAAATATTCAGTAGTTCAGTACTCAAGCAAGTTTTAAAATCAATAGTTTTAATTATTTACTAAATCGTTATAATATTATGATAGATATAAAATCATAAAGTAGATAATACTATTTTGAACGTATATAATATTCAATTAACTCAAATATTCTAAAATAATTGTCCATAATCAAAATTTAATATTTATTATTTAAGGATTTAAAATATTATTGTATTGATAAAAATACACAGGTGACTGATATACTATCTTATAGTCATGATCAGATTTTTATTTGAAATGCACGTCATTGGTTTGATTTACTAGCTATCCACAAAATCATAGCAGTTTCGGTTCTTTTTCTACACAATACTTCACCCATCTTTGGGTTCACATTACTTACCATTTGACAAATCTGATCATATAACAATAAAAATAAATATTAATAATTAATAACTATTTTATTTTTTATTTTTATTTATATATATTTACGGGCAAAGCCCTTTACACCAATTTAACACAGAACAATAAAAATTAAGGTACCATATAAATTTAAACATGATAATAATTTAATAATAGTAATAATAATAATATTAATAGTAATAGTAATTATAGGTAATATAAAATAGTAATAGTAAAGTAGAACAAAAAATTTTCAATATTAAAATATATTATGATAAATGGTACTCTCATTGACCAGCCGCATCATGCGATCAATAGGATTATTTCTGCCATAATTGATAATGTGTGTAGGAACTAAAAATGGGACATGGTGTCGAATAGTGCGAGAAGGGACCTTAAAATTATACATAAAATTATAAATTATATTAAATATTATATAGCATAATTTTTCAAAAATCTCTGCAAACAATCAATCGCATGATTGATGTTACAATTGCAACTAAACGTAAATAGTTTTAATGATATTGTAACAGTGGGAAAAAATAGTTGTTTGTAATTTTTTTCATGGACAAAATATAATAATAAGATGGAAAAACAGAATATTAGATAAAATGTCGTATAAATTACAGTAGATATTATTTTCAAATTAATTATATACGGTAAATTATGAAACCTTGTTTCAAAAATCAATTCTTATCGAAATTTGAAGTAATATACAGAAAATAACTATTGAAAAAATGTATTATTATAACTTAATATTTTAAAATTGAACCTAGAAAGCATTATGTTATATACGAGCTAATTTATAAGTTTTAAAAATACATTTAAATCCACTCCTTTGTTATTGTCAGTAGGTAAATATTTAAAAAATAATTTTAACTATAAAATAAATATTTTAAGCGTAATAATTTTATTACTACATATTTAGTAAAAATAAGAATCTTTTCTTATTTTATTTTATTTACTTATTTCACTATTTTAAAAATATTTATTTAAGTCTAAGGCCAATGGTCACTTAGAAATCTAAAATTATATAAAAATTAAAAATGCATTGGGATACCACAATAAAATTTACATAATAATAAATCAATTTATATAGATTATGACAGTAAATATTTTTTTTTAAAAAAAACTATGCTAATGGGTGTGTACTATGTATTAAGTATTATAATAATTTATAATAATATTATTATTAGGAAAATTTTAAAATCAGGAGTTATTATTATTAAACCAATTCGAATTTCAACTTTTAAGTGATATTCATAGTAATTTTACAATTATTGCTAGTATATTACTATTACTATTTTTATTTATATTACTATTATTATAGTGAAATACTAAATGAATGTAAATGATTTTGATGTTTACAAAATGTTGATAAAAAAACAACTTCTAACTTCTAAGTACAGTAAATTTTGATTACCTATACATTTAATTAACATGAACCACACGACGATTTTTATAATACTGCAAATTTTTATATTGTATATAAAAGAAGAATCAAATATTCTGATTTGACAGTAAAAAAATCGGTGGAAAAAAGATAACTTTAAAAAATAAAAAAATCTAAATAGGCAAATAAAACTATCGGTATACTAGTTGTATGAATATTACCCTGTGGATATTACTCTGTACTTGTGCTATCTTTATGTTTATTAATTAGGACGAATGTATTACCTACTATGATTTATTTGAAATAAATAAAGTTTTATTTCTATAATAAAATTAAAATAAATTATTTTACACAACATCTCATGGACGCACCTTTAAAACGATAAAAATCCAGTTTCTACACCTTTGAGCATATTAAATATTTCACATGATGTTCAGTATAACATTTTGATTTCGAAATCAATGGGAGTTTTTAAAGAAATTGAATATTGAGTATAATATTCTTTATTATCTGTTTGTGAAGTTTATACATCAGACGATAAAAACGCAGTTCAATGCAATACACTTAGACGTTCTATATAATGCATTTTAAGTCATAAAATACAGCAATAGAACAATACAACTCCATTATTTTATATAATATTGATCTTTATTTTTAAAACCCTTCTACAATAAAATTCACTGCATATTATGTATACATGTAAACTTTCTCTTCGATGGGGTATTTCATTCAATTCTAACTGTCCTATGGAAAGATATACAAATGTGTATACATACTTAACTCGGGTAACAATGAAATTAGCTGAAATTATAGCCTTAGAATCTTAGATTCACCGCCCAGAATTGAAGCATTCCTTAGTAACTACAAATTCAAGTGTTTTAAAATAAAGGTAAAACGAGTTTTTCTACTCCATAAACCCTTTACTCCTCCCCTTTAATTCGTATTAAATAATAGAAAATAATGCATTTAATATTATTATTAATTTTAGACAAAGTGGTATACAGTTATATACATTTCTTACTGCTCGATTACTTGTTTATTGAGGGCAATGGTTTTATGTTTAAGAAGAATGATAATTTATTTAAAATTTGTTTCTAGAAAAAATAAATTGAAATGAATTATTTACTTTGATAGACTACTAATATAAAATGAACTATCATCACTTATTCACTTGTTGACCTAGTAATTATAGGGTTACTTTTATAGCTTATCTAAGAACAAGCTAAAAAAAAATATATATATATATATATTTAAAAATAAATAATCTAACAACTATCTAATCCATTTATTCGTTAAGCTGAACTTCTCGAGATTTAAATGGAATATTCATATTATATTAAATAACATTTTATAGAACTAAATACTTCTTACCTGCATAGGAATTTGCACATATGGGTTGGCTATTGTTTGTAAATTAATAAAAGGCAATGTTATATGGCTCGGTGAATTCTAAATCATAAAAATAATTATTATTAACCATCATGTTCATAAAATATATAATATTTTTATTAGGGTATAACATAGTTATAACAAGTTATAACATAAACCCAAGTTACACTCGTATAAATAAATTAAAAAAATTAACATATTATTGCGATACCAATTTTTTTCATTAAATGAAGAATAAAGGATATTAAAGTAGGTAATATATTTAAATAAATCAAGTTCACAATTTTTTGCTTATGATATTCGTCATTTAAAGTTTCTGATTATAGATGTATATAACTGACACTCTAAAAAGGTGATGATTTAAATAATTAGTCAACGATAACCTGTTCAACATCGTATAATTGTATCTTTATTTTTATTTATTAAAATGAAAAGGAGTGTAAAAATGAAAAATTAATTTCTCCTATGAATAATTAATCTTTACTATAGCGAGGATGCTAAAAATGTATATTTGAAGAATTATTTGTTGTATAAATATTATCTATTTCAACCCATATTTATTTAATACAATTATTTAAACTCCCCAAAAAAATAATTTATATCCAAAATACAAAATTGTATGTTAATTTTAGATTTCAAAAAAACAAAACAAAAATAATAAAAATTGTATATTAATTTATAAAATTATAGTGTATTATTACTTTATATTAGTATTTTTTATTATTATAAACGGTATTTTTAGTTATGTTTCTATGTCACATGTTCAAATCGGCTGTAAATATAATTGTATAACCTGCTTACCACGTATGACAACCAAGCATCTTTAATTTTATTGACATCGTTTTTCTCTCTCCATGAATCAGAAATGAACAAATTGTTTTTAAACTACAAAAAAATAAAAATATTAATTAATATTAGAGCGATAAAAATTAATTTGATAAAATTTAATTATACATTGGGTCTGTTATTATTCGAAGTATCAAATCCAGTTACGATGGGGTGGTTAAAATTACAACTATTTTCCACAACTTCAGTAGAATCTATCATTGACTCATTAGTACTATTATTTTTAAACGGATTTGAGTACAGTTTATCGTGTTCCATAGAGTTTTTAACTGTTATGTGCTGCCATTTTTGCTGATCACCAGGTTCTGATTTCATAGTTTCCTAAAAAGAAGTGTTGGTCATATAAAATAAACTCTTACTCTTAGCACAAAAAATTACATTTATAGGACATTTAGATGGGCTATCAACTGCACTTTTCAGATCATTTCTTATCCAGCTGTTAGTATCATTTTTTCGTCTAAAAATCTGAGTAAACATATAATAAATATATTACAATACACAACAAAAATTATTAAAAAAATTAAAAAATAATTGATTTTACATTTAATTCGTCATACACTGTATGAATATAAATGCTTGTAGAACTATAAATAAAATGAAAAATAATACTTAAATAAATGTTGTATACTTCAAATTTAAAATCATCTTTTGTGTATTCATTTCCATTTTTTACCCAACGCACATTATTGTTATTATTTGACATAGTATACGTATACTATATGATGCTGAATATAAATTTAAAAATAAAACTTAGTTTAAAAATTTTGAAAATAATAAAAACAACAAATAATTGTTTAGTTATTAGATTTTATTTAAAAAAAATATTTATTTATCTACAAGCCAGAATTATAACAATAGTGTTTATTTAATAATAAAACAATATAAGTACTTATAGGATTTTACATTGACTATTTATAAAAGTTGGAGAAAAATTTCGGAGCCAAGTTAAGCAATTTTATAGTCTTTCGTGAATCTAAGTAAACGGTTTAATAGATTTTTTTATGATTCGATATTTTTTACATAAATTGTTAATGATAAATCAATGAATCACATTACATTCAGCCTATATACTATAATCAATGGTCTGAAGAACATTTGCAATCGATACGTTTGATTTAGAAAGAAATAGGTCCATTTGTTTGTTGTAGAATGATCGGAAAGAAAAATGGTTTTCTGCACGTTGTCCAAAATACGCAATACTTTTACCTATTGAATAACTCATTATGATTTTATGAAACCCACTTCTTGAGTTGGGGGTAGCACCAGTAATAAGTCAATAAGAGTACATAACCATTATTTGTTATGATTTACAAGGTCATCAACGATCAACCTATATTATTATCCAACATCCGTCAACACATTTTGGAAAACAACATAAGATCTACTTAGGACACATACCACAACATTAATTATATATAGAGTAATAAAATTATCTATAGGTATGTATGTTAACATACATAATGACACTTGATTTCCAATATTTTATTGTTAAGCAAACTATTTTTCCTCTGAGTTAGGCATTATCTTTCCGCTGTAGCCGGATATGATGATCTAATGAAAAGATGTAATTGAAAAAATTATTACATGAAACTTTTAAAATAGGAGGATAATAGTTTTCTTTTATGTACATTATTTTAAAAATACTAATTTTTTAATCACCATAAACTTTTAGTGGTTTCCTATTACTACATCATATTAAAACTTTTAAACGACAATCGAGTTGTAAATAATTTTAGATTTGATAAATTAGTCCTGTTTAAATGTTATAGTATTTAGATATTTTTATAAGTATTTAAAATGATATTTTTGCTCACCTTATGATTAGTAGTAATAAAAGTATAATAATTCTAATAACAATTTCAACTTATTCTTTTAAAACGTAAATGACGCTATTCACCTGGTTAATTAATGGCAAAAAATAAAGATTATATTTTATCATTCACAAGAAAATTCATTTGATGTTTATTTCAATGATACATTCAAATATGTCATTGTATTTTGATTTATATAAAGCCGCAGCGCTTTATATTGGAAAGTATTTTTTGGAACCCAATGGCTATTAATCCTTTGTCGGGGATTTGTTGGCGCCACGTCAATGGCTACCCCTTCGTCCCGCAATACCATCCCTTCTGAAATATAAACCTCAGTCCATATAGTTACACACGCCGTGAAGGGATACTCGCATTCCACGTGGGCGACATACCAAAAACTTCATTCATAAAACATCCCTTTCAGACGATCACTGGCGCCACGTCTTACAGCTTCGATTTTGTAACACAGTCCGTTTTCACTGTACATATACACACATACATACATACATACATACATACATACATACATACATACATACATACATACATACATACATACATACATACATACATACATACATACATACATACATACATACATACATACATACATA